>CM060602.1:41018585-41138585 GCA_030578255.1 Tiaroga cobitis | reverse complement strand
TGTGTGTGTGTGAGGAAGAGGAGTGTTTCAGATCTGCACTGGTGTGTGTGTGTGTGTGTGAGGAAGAGGAGGGTTTCAGATCTGCACTGGTGTGTGTGTGAGGAAGAGGAGTGTTTCAGAGAGCTGTTGGTCAGCATGTGAACCCTAACCCTAACCTTGTGACCGGCGCATTAATGATCCTGATCCGCTTTGGGAAACAAACACGCGTCACAAACCCAAATCTGCCGATATGAGAGCAGCTCCTTGTGCAGAGGAATTACTGAAGATTACAAAAGCCTGCAGATCTCTTAATCCTAAATGTGCATGTTGATTATTAGCCACTGTTCAGTGACCTGAGCTAACCACTGAAACCATCCATGAAGATCTCTCAACCTGGAATGATGAACTTCAATAAAAGCACCTGCATAATTTAGACATTGGGACCCCTAACTCACACATGAAGAGGAATGAGAGCGTTTAGTGAGTCCGCTGAGTGTTTATGAATGAAACCAGTGAAGAAGAATGACCCTCTGATGTCAACAGGCTTGTTGAGTTCATTCACCCTTTATAAGCATCAGTCCCCTGAAGGGCCCCTAAAGAAACTGTGACAACCATCTTAAGCCTCACGTTTATTCTGTGGATTTACAAAGAAAGGCCCTTTTGTTATTAGCGGTTCATTCACTGGATTCAAGCTTTGGCTAGAAAAATCCTCTTTCTTCATAGATTCACACATGAATACTGACCCATTAGTCAACAGAGTAAGGCATCAACAATGAATGTCCTGAATGAATTGTAAGTCATCTCTCACACTTCAGGCTTCGCACTGTATTTCAGTCTTCAATTAATAATTCAGGCAAATTCTGGACAAACATCTCCAAATGTGTTAGGCACTGATTCGACATAAACATCATCATGTGTGAACGCTTGTAGATTCTTCTGAATACAACATTTCATGGACGGACTAACGGGACTTTCACTCTTATTTCTTCTTGTCCGCAGGTTTCTGTCCCGTGAGGAACTGCCAGATTCCCCCGCGGTAGAACTCGTTACCGTACGCGTACATGACGGCGTGGAAGATCGGAGACGTCTTTGCGAGCACCGGGAGAACCTGCAGGATTTACAAGTAGAAGACTGAGATTCTGAACTGTGCTGATTATGAGAAGAGAAGATTTATCCATGTTTGATTACGGTTCTCTTACCATCCTAAGCTTCGGTGAAACGAGACTGGCGTTCTCGAAGCAGGCGTATGTGCACATCAGAACATACGGACCCCAGCAGAACAACAGCATCTTCAGCGGTAAACCTGTGTTAAACTACAGGACAGAGAGAAAGAGCTGCTGATGCATTCACTGTCTGGTCCGATCACAGAAACTATACCAGCAATCTTTCAATGCAAGAACGAGACCTTAAAGCACACAGAACGATGAGCACTAAGTTTTTTTTAACTTTATTGTGTTATCCTTGACAAATGAGTGTATTTTTCACTCTTAATTTGTCTAATAAATCAAATAAAATCAAATCAAATCCTGATCTACAACTGAGGAGACTATAAAACTGTGTAAAGCGAGTTCCTTTAAAACTAGAATGATTGTGTTTGTATACTTCCTTTAAAATCGTACTTGGAGAGAGTGTGCGAATACCTTAAAGTGGTGTGTCTTTTTGAAATGTGCATAGATGCCATTGTAGGAGGATTGCATGATGAGAACAGGGAACGCTAAATACAGAACAGTGATGGTCAGCATGTAGCTGATGTAATTCCTGAAGAAGAGAGCAGAGAAGAGAACAACGCATTACTCTTGCATTATCAATTACGTCACCGCAGATAAACTAATCAGTAGTCATTTCAGTATTGTTATCAATGTTATCTCTGTCTGAAGATTAGTAATGTGCCGTCATTTTCAGGGATGTTGTGCTTTGCTTTAAGCTACAGCAAACTGTGGTGAAACGCATCAGGTGTGTGAGGTGTTGGAGTCAGGTGTGTGAGGTGTTGGAGTCAGGTGTGTGAGGTGTTGGAGTCAGGTGTGTGAGGTGTTGGAGTCAGGTGTGTGAGGTGTTGGAGTCAGGTGTGTGAGGTGTTGGAGTCAGGTGTGTGAGATGTTGGAGCCAGGTGTGTGAGATGTTGGAGCCAGGTGTGTGAGATGTTGGAGCCAGGTGTGTGAGATGTTGGAGTCAGGTGTGTGAGGTGTTGGAGTCAGGTGTGTGAGATGTTGGAGCCAGGTGTGTGAGATGTTGGAGCCAGGTGTGTGAGATGGTAGAATCAGGTGTGTGAGATGTTGGAGTCAGGTGTGTGAGGTGTTGGAGTCAGGTGTGTGAGGTGTTGGAGTCAGGTGTGTGAGGGGTGTTGGAGTCAGGTGTGTGAGGTGTTGGAGTCAGGTGTGTGAGATGGTAGAATCAGGTGGGTGAGATGTTGGAGTCAGGTGTGTGAGGTGTTGGAGTCAGGTGTTGGAGTCAGGTGTGTGAGGTGTTGGAGTCAGGTGTGTGAGGTGTTGGAGTCAGGTGTGTGAGGTGTTGGAGTCAGGTGTGTGAGGTGTTGGAGTCAGGTGTGTGAGGTGTTGGAGTCAGGTGTGTGAGGTGTTGGAGTCAGGTGTGTGAGGTGTTGGAGTCAGGTGTGTGAGATGGTAGAATCAGGTGTGTGAGATGTTGGAGTCAGGTGTGTGAGGTGTTGGAGTCAGGTGTGTGAGGTGTTGGAGTCAGGTGTGTGAGGTGTTGGAGTCAGGTGTGTGAGATGGTAGAATCAGGTGGGTGAGATGTTGGAGTCAGGTGTGTGAGGTGTTGGAGTGAGGTGTTGGAGTCAGGTGTGTGAGGTGTTGGAGTCAGGTGTGTGAGGTGTTGGAGTCAGGTGTGTGAGGTGTTGGAGTCAGGTGTGTGAGGTGTTGGAGTCAGGTGTGTGAGGTGTGAGGTGTTGGAGTCAGGTGTGTGAGGTGTTGGAGTCAGGTGTGTGAGATGTTGGAGTCAGGTGTGTGAGGTGTTGGAGTCAGGTGTGTGAGGTGTTGGAGTCAGGTGTGTGAGGTGTTGGAGTCAGGTGTGTGAGATGGTAGAATCAGGTGGGTGAGATGTTGGAGTCAGGTGTGTGAGGTGTTGGAGTCAGGTGTGTGAGATGGTAGAATCAGGTGGGTGAGATGTTGGAGTCAGGTGTGTGAGATGGAGCCAGGTGTGTGAGATGGAGTCAGGTGTGTGAGATGTGTGAGGTGTTACCTGTCTCCGAGTGTGTAGTCCAGTGTGCAGCAGGTTCTCATTGGCTCAAAGTCAAACACTCCCCAGCCAATAGCAGGCAGTGGCAGAGCGGCCCAGAACACGGCCAGGATCCAGATGAGGGCGCTCATGGTTCCAGATGTGCTCCAAAACATCTTCTGCTCTGCAAACACACTCCACTCACTCATATACCGACTAACAGCGGGTCACTGAACACACTGAACCATTTCAAACACTGAACGCAAGGCTTAAAGAAATGAGGCACCATGAACACTGAAGGATAATTCAGTAACGCTTTTCTGGATGGAAGATGTTTGGATTTACTCACTGGTGCAGTACAGGTGATATCTGTCCCAAGCAATGGCACCCAGAAAACTGATGGAGGCGAGAATCGACACCATTCCCTGAAACCCGTGAATCTGACAGCCTTCGGACCCGAACGGCCAGTATCTGTCAGAGGTCAGAAAAAACACAAACACACACTGGTTTTTCAACATATATGATGTTTTATTAACAAAGTTTGGGAGGAGCACGTTCAGATAATTAACACGGCTGGAGAGCCCTCAGCTATCAATGATAAGAGGTGTATATTGATTCAGCAGTCTCACCTCAATCCATTGACAGTTTAACAGCATGCCTCCACCACTCGTCTAGTCCTAACCATTTACATACGGGGGGAGTACTCTGGGTTCAGCCCCCAAATATACGCATTACACTTTACTCCCTCTAATTGTATGTAAGTGTGAACTTGTGAAATATAATATGCGAGACAGAGAGAGAGAGAGAGAGAGAGAGAGAGATACAACTTTCAGAAGCAAATGAAACTTTGTAAACGTTCAGTTCTGAATTGATGCAGTAGTTTTTGTGTTTTGATGTGTATTTGTATGTCTATGCTATTGTAGCAGCCATCTTAGCCAGGTCACTCTTGTAAAAGAGATTTTAATCTCAATGAGTTTTTTTAACCTGGTAAAAAAAAAAGAAGAAAAAAAGTTCAGCTGGTACCTCAGATAACTGGCGTACGCAGCCACCAGCCCGTTGATATTGAGGCTCAGATCCGCCACTGCCAGGTTAAAGATGAAGAAGTTATTGGGCGTCTGCATCTCTCGCACTCGGAGGAACGCCAGCGCTGAGATCAAGTTAAGGAAGAAGCCGAGAAGGCCTGGAAGAAAATATTCAGATATTCAGACAGTACTGTGTGCACAGCAATAAACAGAGAAAAATAATATATAAAGCTGTTAGAAGACTTACAAGTCCACAGTAACGAAAAAGTACCAATAATAACCAAGTCAAGTCAGCTTTATTTCTATAGCGCTTATACAATACAGAGTGTGTGAGTGCAGCTTTACAGAGATAACAGGAACACGATGCGTTCTGTGTGTCGTTCAGCTGAAGTCAGTTCAGTGTTTCGCTGTAAAGATCATCAATCATTGAATAAGTTCATTTCATCTATAAAGCAGTTCTGCAGAAAACAGTGACGTCATCATCCAGCTCCGCTTTTGATCAGATACCATCACTGTACTGACTAGTTTTTTAATTCAGAAACTTCCAGAAAAGTTTATTTACATACCTTTCTTTTTAAAATAAGTTATCAATAGATTTGTTTAAATCTATGCACAGGTTTTGTGAACACAATAAGCAAACTCACTAGCAGAGGATAGGAGTCTGTAGATCAACAAGACCAGCTCTCAGTAATCGATAAACCAGCCTTCACTAATCAATCAAACACAGTGGCAATCCTGACCTGCGACATGCAGTTATCAGTTATGTTTATCAATACATTCGTCCTTGAAGGATTATCCAGCATGGTTGAATGGATCCATCGATTGATTGATTGGTCGATTGATTGATTGATTGATCGATCGATCAGCGTCACTCACCACCGACCAGCAGCGCGGATCCGAAGGCGAACATGTCGAAATCACTGAAACCCTCCGGTAACGTGTATGAAGCCATCTTCAACAGTTTCCCACAGCTGTCCGCTTACAGTGTCAGACTTTATATGTGTGTCTCTTTGCTTGGGAAAGCGTGTGTGAGATTTAAATCCTCTGAAATCCCCGCAGGAATGTTTTAATTTTTAATGCCGCAGAAGTTTGTGAAATAAAAGCTGTTGTGCTCATTCTCATCAGTCATGCGTCCGAGAACAGCGAAGAAGAACAAACACACACACTCACGATTTACTAATGAACACACGCTCAAACATCAAATGCTCAACACATAGGCTACACTGTAGTTCCGACATATTTGTGTTAATCACAGTCAGATTGTCATATATACATGCTATGGCCACCGTTATATATATTATTATATTTATTTTTAAGGTTTAAAGGGGCGTGGTGGAATTAAAATCCGCAAAAAGTTTTATTTCCACCATAAAGAAAATAAATAACGAGGCAGTATGTAGACATTTTAGCTTCCTAAATGTAGTTCATATTCTGCAGCTTCATCTTCATCCCTCAACCTAACATAATCTAAACCTAACATTAAGCTAAACTAACCTAACCTAAATCTAAACTAAACCTTTTTGCTAGAGATCAAATAAGTGTCAGAATCAATCAACAATGTCTGTATTTTGTGGACACACTTTTAAACGAGACTGTTAAATTCAAATTAAAGGTTGCAATTTGGAAACTAATTCTTTGTTCTTAGATTTCAGATGTTAATGCCATTGGGAAATAATATGCGTACATTGTACAAAAGTCGAATGAAATGGGTTCACTGTAATCTCACTAAAGTATTTTAGCTGACAGAGACTCTTCAAAGAACAAAGCTGGAGCATTTGAAGCATTTGTACTTTCCCCTGTTGTTTTCCTCTGATATGAGTTTCTATTAAATTAAGGATTAAAATGTGCAATCTGAGTGAACCCGAGGAATCAGAAACTAGTTCTCTACACTCGGATCTGTTTAATAAACGTGAGTTAATTCATAGATTAAATATGATGAATGGTGTGGATTTCCATTATTATTCTACAGGACAGAATGTGGAACAAATAGAGGCTACTGTGTATTTATCATGTTATACATTATATTATATATTCTGAAGACTATGCACATGAATGTGTTTCAGTCTGAGACAGTAAAAAGACTCAATACTGCCACCAGGTGTTCCTCACGACATACACACACACGACACTGTTAATATTTTAAAGTACCACCATCTGCATTTTTTGTTTTAATCATGTAAGCATTGTAGACCAAACAGACAGTAAAGATATTAATGTTATCTAACCATTATAACCAGATCTGTGAGTAAAGTAGATGTATTAGAAAACCAGAAAAATGCAGATTTCATATTATCTTCAATTTAATGCACCACAAACACTGTTTTTGCTGAAGTCAAAATTCCTGCTTATGTGCATCATTGAATTTAATTGACGTTTTGATGCATGGATTTGAAGTCAAAGGTCAAACAAACAAAACACTTATCATTTGCATGTATCGTGTTTTTTATTCAATATATCTATTACAAAATATTTTCAATTAAGTAATCTTTGAAAAGCAACATCATAAAAAATTTATTGTCTCCCCACTGTATGGTTTCCCCCGACATGTGGTAAAAATAGAATAAAAGAAAGCCGATCACCAATACATTCACAGCATTGTAATTGAACTTCTGTCCAATCCCAGGTCTAAAATTAATCCTCCAATCAAAAAGGGACGTCTCTGTTCTGTTTATATACAAAAGGCAACCGCACAGCCTATGGGCTTCCAGGAAGGAATAATCGTGTAAATGAAAATACCCAAGTCCTTCCTCTAATCTGCTCTATCCCTTTTATCTGGGGATTCGGAGCAGAGCGAGCAGAAGCTGGAGAGACACAGAGATGCTGCAGGAATAACAGACTCAGGATCACAGCGAGAGAGAACAGGAGGCACAGAAGATGTTTTGGGGTTTAGCGCTGGCGCTGTGTTTTCTCCCCTCGATCTGCGGATCCTGTCCTGCTCAGTGCAGCTGCTTCTACCACAAACTGAGCGACGGCTCCAAGTCAAGGTATTTCACATGGACTCTGTCATTTACTGAACTCAGATGTTACTGTAGAAAGGGTTCATATGCACCGTTGTCTGCAGAATATTGACATGCCAGATTGAGCCTGCTCTTCATTTAGTCATTGGATTAACATGCGTGTGCTTTTTAATCTCCTCCGTCGCAGTGTTTCAGGCCTCTGGCGTTCATCGCACACAGTGTGATGATGACAATAATAATAATAATAATACACAATAAAAGTAAACCCAGAATAGTGCACAGCGTATCATTGTTGACTACTATAATTGTAAATAAAAGTGGATAATTCTTATTTGTGTTTGATCATAAGGACGTGACTGTCATAAACACATCTCTGTGCTGTGTTTCTATAGGAGTGTCCTGTGTAATGGCCCTGACCTCACTGTCATCCCAAACAACTTTCCCTCGGACACCTCCAAACTCCGTATCGAGAAGACGTCCATCAGCCGTGTGTCCAGCGATACCTTTCTCTACCTCATTAACCTGGAGTACCTCTGGATATCCTTCAACTCGCTCTCCTCCCTCAGCGCCGACAGCTTCCGAGGACTCTATGCCTTGGATGAACTACGGATGGATGGGAATGTTCTCACTTCATTTCCATGGGAATGTTTGACGGACATGCCCAGCCTTCGGCTTCTGGATTTGCACAACAATAAAATCAGCAGCATCCCAGCTGAGGCAACCATTTACATCAAAAACTTGACCTATCTGGATCTGTCCAGCAACAGTCTTGGTACCGTCCCGGCCGAGGTTCTGACTTCATGGTTCTCTCTGAAGCCTCCTCCAGATACAGAGAATTCCAAAATGATACTGGGTGAGTTTATTTCTACAGTCTGACCATTTGAGTCTTAGTCATTAACCAATAGAAAAACATTGACGTAAGTGTCTGTTGTTTGTGCAGGTCTTCACGACAACCCCTGGCAGTGTGACTGTCGTCTGTTTGATATGGTGCAGTTCCAGAAGTTTCCTTCGTCCTCGGTGGCATTGATCGATACAGGCCTGCGCTGTGCCGAGCCGGAGAGCCTGTCAGGAGTCCTCTTCTCGGACGCTGAGCTCCGCAAGTGCCAGGTTCCCCGCGTGCACACGGCCGTCGCCAGGGTCCGCAGCTCCATCGGGAACAATGTGCTTCTGCGCTGCGGGACCATCGGAGTGCCCATCCCGGAGCTGGCCTGGTCCCGGGCCGACGCCAAGCCCATGAACGGCACCGGTACGCTCGCTCTCGTCTCGCGTCTGCCTGGGTTTATTGCTCCTGCTAAATGAATGCGGCGCCCAGGCGTGCTTTAACTGCTAAACAAATAAATAAATGGAATCCGCTGCTTAAGAAATAAGAGAGATGCAAACATGCAAGTGAAATTAGTTGTGATCGCTGTTATGTGTAATTGCACAGCTAGATGCAAAATGCAACATCAGAACTCATACTAATGTAATTTTTTTTCTTTTATCCTATAGTTCAACAGGAAGTCTCTAAAGAGGGCATCATCTGGTCCATTCTCAGCGTTCCTGCTGTTTCCTATCGAGATTCAGGGAAATATGTTTGCAGAGCCACGAACTTTGTCGGGAGTGCCGATGCCATCATCTCACTCGTCATTTCTGATACATGGCAAATCGACGAAGCGGTTGCCAAAAGAAGCCACGGAAAGAAGAACGGTGGATTTGGTCGTGCGGCGTATCAAGAGAAACTCGTGGCCAGATACGTGCCTCCTGCCACATCAGCCGCCGTGCCCATTATTGAGCCCCTAAATGGACCAAAAAACACGCAATCCATCCGGGTCGAAAGCTACAGCGTTTCTGATGATGCTCCCAAAGCGAACGCCACGGCGGCACCGGCAGCCAGCACAGAAACCGACAGCGCCGAGGAGCTTCAGAAAGACGTGTTGAGGAACCTTGAGGCCAATGCTTCTTCTCTTCAGCAGGTCCCCGAGCGCCGAGTCGTTCGGTCGGTCAAAGTGATCGGCGACACCGACCACACTGTATCGCTGAACTGGCGAGCGCCCACGGCCACCAACACCACGTCCTTCAGCGTTCTGTACGCCGTCTTCGGTGAGCGAGATATGCGGCGCATTAATGTCGGACCCGGCAAGAATCGCATCACGATCGAAGGCCTCGTGCCCAAAACCAAGTACATAGCGTGTGTATGTGTGAAAGGCCTCATCCCTAAGAAAGAGCAGTGTGTGATTTTCTCCACGGACGAGGCGGCCAGTGCCAGCGGCACACAGAAGCTCATTAACGTGGTGGTGATCACAGTCGCCTGCGTCATCGCGGTTCCTCTGACCCTGATCGTGTGCTGCGGGGCGCTGAAGAAGAGGCTGCAGAAACTGCTGGGACGCAAGGCCAAAGATATTCAGGATTCCTATGTGACGTTTGAGACTCTGTCTCCGGGCACCAAAGCTAAAGGCCTGGAGGGGGAATACCTCAGCAGACTGAACCCAGACGAGTCCAACCGCCTGCTGTCGGCCCGCTCCAGCCTCGACTCTGCAGCCACGGCCCGGACCGAGGGACAGCCCAACGAGTACTTCTGCTGATCCAGACCCACGGCCCGGATCGAGGGACAGCCCAACGAGTACTTCTGTTGATCCAAACCCACGGCCCGGATCGAGGGACAGCCCAACAAGTACTTCTGCTGATCCAAATCCATGGCCCGGTCCGAGGGACAGCCCAACGAGTACTTCTGCTGATCCAAACCCACGGCCCTGACCGAGGGACAGCCCAACGAGTACTTCTGTTGATCCAAACCCACGGCCCGGATCGAGGGACAGCCCAACAAGTACTTCTGCTGATCCAAACCCATGGCCCGGTCCGAGGGACAGCCCAACGAGTACTTCTGCTGATCCAGACCCACGGCCCGGATCGAAGGGCAGCCCAACGAGTACTTCTGTTGATCCAAACCCTCGGCCCGGATCGAGGGACAGCCCAACAAGTACTTCTACTGATCCAAACCTATGGCCTGGTCCGAGGGACAGCCCAACGAGTACTTCAGTTGATCCAAACCCACGGCCCGGACCAAGGGACAGCCCAATGAGTACTTCTGTTGATCCAAACCCACGGCCCGGATCGAAGGGCAGTCCAACGAGTACTTCTGTTGATGCAGACTCAGTTTCATGTGTTTGGAAGCATACTGACCTTCCTCAGCCCCGAAAGGGAACAAACCAGTTTAGAGAAAGTTCACTGTTCAAAAAGGGAAAATGAAATAATGTCTTTGTTTTTTATTTTTGTCATGCACTTTTCCAATGAAATGTTTATCATTGATGAATTTATCATGCATATTGAATACAGTGAAATATCTTTATACAACACGTAATACCCATCTGTCTGATAGAGAAAGTGAGAGCGTAAGACTTTCTACTTGGACCGCCAGGAGAGGGTTAGTGACATACATTCTTAAAATTTTTCTTTTTACTTGTTTTTCTTTATACTGTTATCTTGGGTGAGTGTTTTCCACTTTAACCCTAAAACTGTACTTATAATCTGTCAAATCAGGAATTTGTTGATGTCTCTATGTACTGAAATATTTGTGTTTAAGAAAATGACTGAATAAAACCATGCAAAAGGTGCAAAAGTCATGCACCTGAAAACATGTACGAGTACATTAGCCGTTCTATTCCTAGTTCATCTGAATGCTCAAAGCAATATTTAGAAACTTCCGTTGAAGTTTGAGCATTAAGGATAATAGGATTTACTCCACAGATCCAGTGAACCGCACGGAGCTGCCGTGTGTTTAATGTCTGAGATCCCAAATGTAATTCTGTATTAAAGCTATTTACATGATTGAGAGAGGGATTTAGAGAATTAATATTTCTTAACACTTGTTTTATCTTGTTTTATTAAAACTTCAGTAATGCATTACTGCACAGCAACTGAACAAAAGTCATTTAATTTGATCATGTTCGTTACTTATTGCTGGTAAGCACCTGTAAAATAACACAGTATTGTGTCTAAGCATCATTTCCTCCCTGATCCACTGCGTCAGGATAGATTAAGAGTAATGAGCTTAAGTGAAGCAGGACCACAGATAAAGCGCTCAACGAGCGTCTTCAGAACACTATGGCCGTCTTCCTCACGGCTCTGTCTGTGCTCTTCCTCTTCCTCGGGTCCGACCGGATCCCTGTGTCCGACCGGATCCCTGTGTCCGACCGATCCCTGTGTCCGACCCGATCCCTGTGTCCGACCCGATCCCTGTGTCCGACCGGATCTGTTATGTATTTAGTGTTTGTAACTGGGTTATTGTGCAGTTGTTTTCTTATGCTGCAGATGGCGCTGTGTAGCCATGTGTCTCTTGAACATTGAAACAGTAAAAGAAGTCAGTTCGAAGCATACTCGGTCTCAGTGTGTTATTGTTCGTGATAGCTCCTCAGGATATAATGATATTCTGATAAATGCAACAAAATTGGCGACGAGGAGTGGAAATATTGACTTTAACCAACCTTTTTACGGAGAAGATTAATGTAAATGAGTGTAGTAAGCTACTTGCTGACATAGTGAAGAGTGCACGGTGTGGCAGAAGACACTAACAACAACCGAAGAGTGGGACAATTAGGATGGCGACTATCGGGCATATTGATGCTTTTGACGAGGCCATCGAACAGTGGACAACATATATTGAACGGTTTGACCACTTCACAAAGGCAAATGATATCGACGAGGAAAAACTAGTGCCAGTGCTGTTAAGTGTAATGGGAACTAAAACGTACAGCCTTCTACGTAACTTGATTGCGCCTGATAAACCAGGAGAAAAAACATATCAGGAGATTGTAACGACGTTAAGTGAACATTATTCGCCCAAGCCCCTCATAATAGCGGAACGATTCCGTTTCCACAAACGCAATCAACAGGAAAGGGAAACCGTTGCTCAGTACGTGGCAATATTAAAACAACTCTCTGAACATTGTGACTTCGGCACGCATTTGCAAGATGCCCTACGAGATAGATTTGTTTGTGGATTAAACAATGAGGCGATACAAAAGCGACTTCTCACAGAGGCTGCGCTTACTTTTCAAAAAGCAGTAGAAATAGCTGTTGCTGCGGAAACCGTCGCGCGCGAAGCACAGCAGCTCAGCAGTTCGCTTAAAGTCAATGCAATGCATGTTTCCTCGCCCAAACAGCGACGTAATTGTAAGAGATGTGGTAAAACGAACCACACGGACGAGGACTGCTGGTATAAGGATCAAGCCTGCCATTCACGCGGAAAGAAAGGCCACACTGGACGAGTATGCAGAAATAAACGGAACTTTGAGGGAGAAAGAAAGCACGAGAGTAAGTTTAAGTCAAGTAATCGACGTAGTAAAGTTGATAAGAGACGGGTGCATCATTTGGACACAGGTGGAAGACAAAGTGGTGAGTCCAGTACAGATACTGAAAAGGAAATGTCACTGTATATGGTGAGAAGTGAGCAACTGGCACACATTTGTATAACGCCAGAAATTGAAGGGAAAATGATTGAAATGGAACTGGATACAGGTGCTGCAGTATCGTTGATTTCAAAAGAAAAATATGACAGTAACTTGCAGCATTTTCCTCTGCAGCCAACTGACATTATCTTAAAAACATACACTGGTGAAGCACTAGCGCCAGTAGGAGTTATCAGTGTAGCGGTTAAATTGAACAATCAGCTAGCAAAATTGCCTTTGTATGTTGTTAACAGTGATGCACCACCATTATTTGGGAGAGAATGGCTGAGAGCTATAAAACTAAATTGGCAAGACATAAAAACAGTCAAGCATGGAGCCACAGACACTATGGAGAGTGTGTTAAAACGACACTCCCAAGTTTTTGGAAAAGAACTAGGCACCATGAAAGGAATTGAGGCAAAAATTACACTCAAGCCTGACCATACTTATTAATCATTCGGTGGCGCTGCTCTGCTGGCGACCCGGACTCGTGTGCTGCTGGTGCTGCTGCTGCTGCTGTTTTTACTTATTTTGTTTGTTTGTTATTGTTTTTATTCGTTTTAGAGGAGCATTATGGCGTTATTTGCACAAGGACTATTTCTGGTACTGATTGTCTGGCAGCTTTTGAGAATGTGTCAAACTTTTCCACATTTGGAGGGTGGGTTACCACTCATCTACTCCAGAGACACGCTGTTGTCACTCCGCTACACAGGAACAACATCGCCGCCCGCGGATTTATTCAACCTGCCCGAGTCATTTAAAATCCTGCCGTCTCGCGGAAAACTACGGAAGAGAGGCCGACGTGGGGGGACCCGACAGCGTCTCCGCCGGAGAGGCAGTCGACCTCCGCTGCCTGGTATGATCCTCTTGTGTTCGCTCTCTTAGGAACAAAATTGAGGAACTCCGTACCAACATGAGGGTATGTTTTGAATATCGCGAGGCGGGTTTGCTGGTATTTACTGAGACTTGGCTCCACAAAGACATCCCCAACTCTCTGATTGAGCTGGAGGGTTTCTCCCTTGTCCGTGCAGACAGGGATGAAACTTCGGGTAAAAGTCGAGGGGGAGGTATCTGTGTGTTTGTGAGTGACAGCTGGTGGAGGAAGTATTCTGTGAGAGAGATTGTGTGCAGCCCTGATATTGAATTGCTGTGCCTTTCTCTAAGACCCTTTTACCTCCCGAGGGAGTTTGGCAATATTGTAATTTGCTCAGCGTATGTGCCACCCAGCGGGAATGCGGCCCGAGCGGCAGCTCGTGTTGCAGACTGTGTCCACAATCAACTGCAACGCACTCCGGGAGCCCCGGTCTTTATTCTTGGAGATTTTAACCACTGTAAATTGGAACTATCCCTTCCAGGATTTGAACAATATGTCAAGTGTGGCACTCGAGACAATAGAGTGTTGGACAAATGTTATGGTAATATAAGACATGCATACAGGGCCAGTCCAAAGCCCCCTGTGTCTAACTCAGACCATAATACAGTCCATCTGATACCCACCTATAAGACTGTTTTAAAGAGCAGTAAACCATTAACTAAGACAATGACTGTATGGTCTAAAGACAGTATAGAGACACTAAAGGGCTCATTTCTCTGTACAGACTGGGACATTTTTCATGGTTTGGGTATCGATGAAGCCACTGACACTATTACAGAGTACATTAAATTCTGTGAGGATTGTGTGGCCACCAAGAAGGTTATTACAATCTACCCTAACAATAAGCCATACATCACCAGAGATTTAAAGGACTGTATCAACCGGAAAAAAATGGCTTTTAGGAATCATGATAGAATGGGGTTAAAATCAGTTCAAAGGGAGCTTAATCAGTCATTAAGGGAGGCAAGAAGGAAACACAGGGATGTCATAGAACAGAATTTTGCTTCTATGGACTCTAAAAAACTCTGGGTCTCCATGAAAGCTGTTACAAATATGACAACACATAGAAAGGGCCTCATAACACATGATGAGCTGAGTAAGGCAAATGAATTTAATGATTTTTTTCTTAGGTTTGATACACAGGACTACTCTCTGGAATGTAATAATGTAATACAGTCAATTACAATCGACCCCTGTTCAAGGTTAGTAGTTGATCCCCTCAAAATCCAGTCACTTTTCAGCCATGTATGCAAAAGGAAATCTGCAGGTCCTGATGGTATCTCTGTTTTTCTTCTAAAGACCTTTGCTGCAGAGCTAACCCCTGCATGGTGCCCTGTGTTTCAGAGGTCTGCAGATTCCCATTTGGTTCCTGCCCTCTGGAAAAAATCTACCATTATTCCCATTCCAAAGAAACCCTGTCCTACAGAAAACAATGATTTAACCAGTGGCCAAAACCAGTGGCTTTAACTTCTGTGGTCATGAAATGTTTTGAAAAATACATGGTATCCGTACTGAAATCTGAAGTTAATACTGAACTAGATCCACTCCAGTTTGCTTATAGGCAAGGAAGGAGTACAGACGATGCAATTAATAGTATCTCCCACCTAACTCTTAAGCATCTGGAGGTTCCCAAGGCTTATGCACGCCTTTTGTTCATTGATTTTAGTTCTGCTTTTAACACAGTACGGCCTCATTTGCTTTTACAGAAAATGACTCAGATGAACGTCAATCCTTTTATTATTATGTGGTTTTATTATTTTTTAATAGATAGAACCCAAAATGTTAGGATTAATGATTCACTTTCGGAATCCAAATGTATCAGTAGGGGTGCACCGCAGGGATGTGTAAGCTCACCGGTCCTGTTCACCCTTTACACTAACGACTGCACCAATAGTCTCCCGGGCAACCTGTTTTTTAAATTTTCTGATGACACTGCCATTCTCAGTCTGCTTCACCAGAACTCAGACCTGTCATTGTACTTCACGGAGGTTAATACATTTGTTCAGTGGTGCGACAAGAACTATCTCAACATTAACATTAAAAAAACTGAGGAGATGGTATTTGACCCTCGGTCGGTGGGGGATCATACCCCATTGTCCATTCACAGGGAGGAGATCAAACAGGTCACTTCTTATAGGTATCTGGGTATCCACCTGGATAACCTCTTAAGCTGGAGTGATTATGTTGAGTATGTATGTTCCCGTCTACAGCAAAGACTGTATTTTTTACGCAGACTGAGGGTGTTTGGTGTCAGCCAGAATATTATGTATTTATTTTATCAGGCAGTGATGGAGAGTGTTATCAGGTATGGGATGACGGCTTGGTTCGGCAATCTCTCCACACAGTCCAAATCTAAGTTACAGCGCCTGGTACAGACTGCTATGAAGGTGATGGTGAGGACTGAAAAGCACTCCCTTCAGTCCATCTATGAGCAGTCTGTACTCAGGCAGGCGCGGAGAGTACTGTTGGACCCGTCCCACATCCTTCAAACGGAATATGAGCTCTTTATGAGCTGTTTTAATTATTTCCTCCTATGTAAAGCACTTTGAATTACCATTGTGTATGAAATGTGCTATATAAATAAACTTGCCTTGCCTTGCCTTGCCTCTTGAAGGTATAGAATTCCCAAAACAAAATTAAACCGGTTTAAATACTCTTTCGTACCCACCTCTATTAAGATTTTAAATCAAAATTTTAAATAGACTTGTATGCGGAGGCCTGGGAAGTGTGCAATAACTTGGTGGTTTGCTTGTTGTAATTTGTTTTAATTTTATTTATTTTTATTTATTTAATTTAATTTAATTTTTTTTTCATTTTTTTTTTCATTTTTTTTTTCATTTTTTTTTCCATTTTTTTTATTTTTTTTATTTATTTATTTATTTATTTTTTATGTAGCTTATATATACGTCTTTAGTTGTTATTTGTATTTTAACGTGTATTTATTGTCTGTAAGGGCAGCTACTACTATGCACTATGCACTCTTGAGTCCATGACAAATTTCCCCTAGGGGACAATAAAGTATATTCTATTCTATTCTATTCTATTCTATTCTACTCCAAAATTCTTCCAGCCATGGGTAGTACCTTATGCAATTCGACCAAAAGTGGAGGCTGAATTGACACGTCTAACAGAGATGGGAGTGATTTCACCAATGCAGTACAGTGAGTGGGCCACACCAGTGGTACCAGTTACAAAAAAAGATGGCTCAGTGAGACTGTGTGGTGATTTTAAAGTAACACTCAACCCAGCCATTTGTGTGGATCACTACCCAATCCCACACATAGAAGATCTTTTTGCATCTCTGGCTGGTGGTCAATTATTCAGTAAGTTGGACTTGTCAAGCGCTTACTTGCAGATGCCAGTGGCACATGAGTCGAGAAAACTACTCACCATATCCACTCAAAAAGGACTATTCTGTTATAACCGCTTACCCTTCGGGATTGCCCCAGCCCCAGCATTATTTCAGAAAGCAATGGATCAAATCCTTTTGGGAATTCCAAACACTCACTGCCAGTGTTGGGGTAGTTACTCAAAAAAAGTAATTAGTTACTAGTTACTTCTGTAAATTGTAATAAATTACTTTACTAGTTACTGCGTTTGAAAAGTAACTTCACTACTTATTACTTTACTTTCCCGTTTCTTAATTTACCGTGTAGATACATGGACAAATATCATACCCCTATCATCACTTAGCCTGTCTGCATAGTGTTTATTGTATAAATGTATACAAAATGGCATGCAAAACCATATGAAAGAACAATATACCTGTCTGCACAAAGAAATATGCCTCACTGTAAAATCCACAAACAACAGGATAAAGGAAGCTATGGTGGGGTCATTTTAAAATGGGGTCAACACACAAGTTTTAAAACACAGGCTTTGGGAAACATGACAATAAAACTCTTCTCCTGAGAACAAAACCAGCTTTTTATTGACTCATGGCAAAAAAAAAAAGAAAAAAAAGTGGTCAATGAAAAATATAAAAATAAAGGTCACTTTATCACATAAAAAAAAATCTTAATTTAAAATGCACTTAAGCCCATAAAAAGGAAACAGAAAATGCAATAAATTAAATAAACAAAATATCCCAAAACATTATTTTTCTCTCCTCTGACTCCTGGAGATGTGGCTTCCAGAAGTCACAAACTCTTGAACCTATTAATTAATTTTTGTGTGTTGCAATTATCTCAATACACAAAACAGAAAGGGCAACAGTGAAAACAGAAAGTACAACAAAAAGTTTATCTCATAAACTTTATCCTATTCAATAAGTTTTTCTCTCTATTCTTCGAAATAACGATTGTATCGCATAAGTAAAAGTCTTTCAAATCTTTTATCTGACAGCCTGTTCCTCCTTGGGGTCAGAACAATACTGCCCAGGCTGAAAAGCCTTTCAACCGGTGCACTTGACGGTATTGGAGTGTTGTACTGCTTTGCAATTTCCTTAATCCTGGGGAACTTGGAGAGAACATCCCACTCAGATCCAGGCAATTTTAAGTACTCCATGACTTCAGTCTCTGCTGTGTAGGAAAACTCCTATTCAAATTCAAAAAAGTCATTGTGACTGGAGGTGGCAGGGCTCTCAACTGCTCGAATTATCAGTGGCTCTTCAGGAATCCGGCCACGACACTCAGAGATTAGCATGGTTTTAACAGCATCTCTTCTCTTCTCATCTTTGAGCCAGCGGACCTTGAATTTGGGCATTATGGCAGCAGCCATCAGAGCATCCTTGCTGTCCAAGACAGATGCAAATCTGTCTTTGATCGCCTGTGATATGAAATAGTAGGCTACATTAGACAAACATATACAGTTCAATTATCAGCTTTTACAGCCTCATAAATTTGGGCTACATCAGCTATATTAAACTGTAGGCCTATAGCCTACACTGCAAGCTATTATTTAAGGCGGCACTGAAAAAAATTATTTTGTGGTGAAGTAAATACTACAGAAAATAAATCATGTAATAAATTTACATGAAAAAGTTAGTTCAGGCAAGAATAAAAAAAACTAAGTAAATTATTAATTCAATGTTATATTGTTTGAGTTAAATGTATTAAAAAAGGAAACTTCAGCTAAATAGATTTTCAACCTTTTTCTAGCCAAGTTAAATTTTCTTCATTTCTTTTTTAGTTTCATTTAACGGTTAAGTAGAGTTTACTTAATTCCATATGTGAAATTTACTTTAAAAATATCCGTGCAAAAACTTGCCAAAGAAAAATTAAGTAAATTTAACTTTTTTTTCCGTGTAGGGCCAATTAATTGTAATATTCAATATGTGTTTACCTGTACAATAGCACCAGGCATGCCAGCTGTCATCTGGGAAAGGCCATCCTTCAACGCAAGCAACTTTGACATGAGAATCTCCAAGGTTGGCAGGAGGGTGCCGTAGTAGCAATCATCTTCTCCTTGTAGTATATCTAATGCGGTAGCAAGAGGTCTTGACACGGCACAATATTCCTTCAGGAACTGATACTCTCGCTCAGTGATGCCCTTTACACTCAGTCTAGAGAAAATGGTGTTTAAATCTCTGATTGGGATTTCTGTGATGAGAGACAAGGCGTCATGAGTCGAGTTCCAGCGTGTAGCAGTGGGTATGATGAGCTTTCTTTTTAGCACATCCTCAACCTGGTCTGAAGCCACAGTAGAGCGACTAGTTTTTGTCCAGAGAGCTGCACACTTGGCGAGAGCACTTCTGTAAACTGCTTTACAGTCATTGTTACTGGTCAGCCATTTCTCCAGGTCATTTTTTGAGATTAGGTTTAGTGTATGTGATGCACAGCGCAGATGAGGTGGCAGTGAAAATGTCTCATCTGATTCTGTGGAGAGTGCTTCAGCAACATCAGTAAAAGTGACCTCCTCCTCCTCCTCATCAGATGGCTCGTCAGAGTCAAACCCATCATCAGGATGGGATTCAAACATTCTAAAGGCTTTTACAAAATTGCTGACATTATCGGTGACACATGCTGTTACTTTATGTGAAAGTCCAAAAGCTGAATGAACCTGTTCTATTTCGCTAGCTATGACATCGTAAGTGTGTCTTCCTCTCACCCTCTTGCAGGCAAGAGCAGCCTTCTCGCGTTTAAAACTAACGCTGTTTATCCAATGCACCGTCATTCCTAAGTAACTTTTGTTATTGGCTGACCAAATGTCCGCGGTGGTGGACACATGATCCAGGGACTCGAAAGTTCTTTTGAGCTTTGATTCCATGTCGGAATAACACTTGTCCAGGTAATGGGAAAATGTTTTCCTGTCGCACGTTGGCTTGCGAGTCGCGGGTATTTTATCGAGTATTTTTCTAAAC
This sequence comes from Tiaroga cobitis, assembly GCA_030578255.1. NCBI lineage: Eukaryota > Metazoa > Chordata > Actinopteri > Cypriniformes > Leuciscidae > Tiaroga > Tiaroga cobitis. The sequence continues at coordinate 41,118,858 of CM060602.1, read as the reverse complement.
CTGGGCGATTCAATGGTCGACAGGGGAAGCATGTCTTCTACAATAAACCCTGCAACAAGCCTGTTCATTTCATTCTGGGTTACCTGCTGCGCTCCAAGACTTGAGAAAAGCTTAGCCTGTTTAGGCGGGGTCTGCTGATCAGTGACTTCAAATGACCGGCGAGCAGGATCTTTCGCCACAAGTTTGGTATTGCCATGCTGGGCTGACAAATGCTTCGACAGGTTGCTCATTGAGTTGGCTGCAGTTGAAAGACACTTGTCGCCTGGGCATAGAGTGCATTTCACACGAATATTTTTATCCTTTCGAGCAATAAATTTAAAGTAATGTGCATATCGCCACTGGCCGAAACCCCCTATCTCCGTCTCCGTCTCCATTTCCCTCTCTCCTTCACACCAGTAGCTACGTCACTCAAATCGATCTCTATGGCAACGGTGCGCAGGCAAGCACACACACAGCACGCACGCACGCCCCACTTAAACAAACAGAACTTTACACATAGGCAAACACGGCTTGGGTAACGCAGGAAAGCGCGTTCCTATAGTATAGTAAAGTAATGTAGTTACCGATATTTTTACTGTACTGCGTTACTTTACTTCGTTACCCAAAAAAGTAATATCGTTACTGTAATCCGTTACTTTGTAATTCGTTACCCCCAACACTGCTCACTGCTATCTTGATGACATACTGATTACAGGACGAAATAATGTGGAACACCTCAAGACACTAGACCAAGTACTCACCAGACTGGAGGAATATGGTCTGAGATTGCAGCGTGAAAAATGTGAATTTTTCAGACAGTCACTGGAGTATCTGGGTCACTACATCGACGCAGCTGGATTACACAAATCGCCAGAAAAGATCAAAGCCATAATGGAAGCACCTGCGCCGACCAATGTAAGTCAATTACGCTCTTTTCTTGGGATGATCAACTACTATGGCCGTTTCATTCCAAATCTGGCATCTGTTTTGAACCCCCTCAATGCTCTTTTATGTAAGGAAAAGAAATGGTGCTGGAGCGTGGCATGTGAACAATCATTTCAGAAAGTGAAGGATCTTCTTACTTCACCAGCTGTACTCACACACTATGACCCAGAATTACCCATTCGTCTCGCTTGTGATGCTTCCCCATATGGGGTGGGGGCAGTGATATCACATGTGTGCCCCGATGGGGAGGAAAAGCCGATTGCTTTTGCATCCAGGACACTCAGTAAAGCGGAGCAAAATTATGCTCAGATCGAGCGTGAGGCCCTGAGTATAATTTTTGGAATTCGCAAATTCCATCAGTACTTATACGGAAGAAGGTTTACCCTCTTTACGGATCATCAACCTCTAACGGCTATTCTCAGTCCCAACAAGAGCATTCCATCCATGGCAGCAGCTAGAATGCAACGATGGGCTCTGATATTAGCCGCCCATAACTATGTCCTTGAGTATAAGAAAGCAGCCTTACATGCCAATGGAGACGGACTGTCGCGGCTGCCGTTACCAGTGACACACGCTAAGAAAACGGACACGGTGGATGTGTTCTATGCTGCCCAGATAGCCACCCTGCCTGTCACTAGTGCTGAAATTAGACGGGACACCCTAAAGGATCCCACTTTGTCACCTGTGCTGGACATGGTTTCAACTGGACGGTTCCCAAAATTTAAAGAGGTACCTCAAGGCTTGCTACCTTTGGTGACACGTCGCAATGAGCTCACAGTTGTTCAAGGATGTTTAATGTGGGGAAGTCGTGTTGTGGTACCAATCAAGCTTCGCAACCGGGTGTTAGCTGATCTGCATTTGGGCCATCCTGGGGTGGTAAGGATGAAACATCTGGCCCGTAGCTATGTTTGGTGGCCAGGTATTGACGGACAGATTGAATCTCAGTCCAAAGCATGCCAGTCGTGTCAGCGTATCCAAAATGCCCCCTGTCCTGCGCCACTTCACCCATGGGTTTGGCCAGCTCATCCGTGGGAGAGGATACATGTGGATTTTGCCGGTCCTTTTGAAGGCCATATGTACTTCATTGTAGTGGATGCGCACTCCAAATGGCCGGAAGTGTCGATTATGGATAGTACTACCACCAGCAAAACCATTCAGGTCTTACGAGGACTTTTCAGTCATTATGGCGTCCCTAACGTCATTGTCAGTGACAACGGTCCCCAGTTTTGTGCTGAGGAATTTTCACTTTTCCTGAAGGCAAATGGGGTGCAACATATTCGATCTGCTCCATATCACCCCTCGAGCAATGGGCAAGCTGAACGTTTTGTCCAAACATTCAAACATGCTCTAAAAGCTTCAAAAGGGTCAGCTCCAATCCAACAGAGACTTGATGGATTCCTGTTAACATACAGAAACACTCCGCATGCTACCACAAAGGAGTCACCTGGGATGCTTTTCCTCAATCGCAAACTAAGAACCCGGCTGGATCTTCTAAAGCCTAGTCTCGCAAAAACAGTGAGTCAGTCCCAGGATGCCCAGCAGCTCCGACGCCAAAAACACTCTAAGTTCAGAGAATTTCGTGCTGGAGAGTCCGTTCTTGCTCGTGACTACAGAAAGGGGGGAAAATGGATACCTGGAGTGGTGATGTCCAAAACTGGACCTGTCTCCTACGTTGTCAACGTGGGTGCTTCTGGAATCTGGAAACGTCATGTAGATCAATTACTGAAACAAGGGACTGAATCCTCTGTAACCCAGATGGAACTAGAAGTTCCTGCTGGTCCTGATAATTGGCAGCCATCTCCGCTTCAGGAGAACATCGGGGAAAAGACTGACAATCTTGTGGAGGTGATGATTGACACACCAGGGTCAGGCAACATTGACCAATCACCCCCAGGGACTGTACAAACTGGAGAGACTATTAAGCGTTATCCTACCCGTCTCACTAGACCACCTGACCGTTATCAAGCATTCTAATATATATAAAAGGGATAGATGCATGAAGAGTAAGATGTGTTCACTAAGTAGTGGTTAAAGTTGAATTCAAGAAAAGAAATATTCCCTTTGTTGTGTTTGACAACCCTTGATTTAAGTTGGGAGGAAATGTTATGTATTTAGTGTTTGTAACTGGGTTATTGTGCAGTTGTTTTCTTATGCTGCAGATGGCGCTGTGTAGCCATGTGTCTCTTGAACATTGAATCAGTAAAAGAAGTCAGTTCGAAGCATACTCGGTCTCAGTGTGTTATTGTTTGTGATAGCTCCTCAGGATATAATGATATTCTGATAAATGCAACAGGATCCCTGTGTCCGACCGGATCCCTGTGTCCGACTCGATCCCTGTGTCCAACCCGATCCCTTTGTCTGACCGGATCCCTGTGTCCGACCCGTTCCCTGTGTATGACCCGATCCCTGTGTCCGACCCGATCCCTGTGTCCGACCCGATCCCTGTATCCGACCCGATCCCTGTATCCGACCCGATCCCTGTGTTTTCGACCGGATGCTCATTCAGGGACAAGCCCTTTGGACGGTGAGGCAGGCGTTCAGAACAGATGTGTGACTGTCATTACTTTAGGCTGCTAGAAACACTTTAATTCACACAGTAACTCAATGTGTAGCTCGATTAAATTTATCGAGGGTAGAATTTTAAGTGTCTTTTATGTGTATTGATATTTTCCAGTAAGTGTGTAGTGTTGGTGATGGGCATTTTGTGATGTTTGTGATGGGCAGTGTGTGGTGTTTGTGACGGGCAGTGTGTGGTGTTTGTGACGGGCAGTGTGTGTGTTTGTGACGGGCAGTGTGTGTGTTTGTGACGGGCAGTGTGTGGTGTTTGTGACGGGCAGTGTGTGTGTTTGTGACGGGCAGTGTGTGTGTTTGTGACGGCAGTGTGTGGTATTTGTGACGGGCAGTGTGTGTGTTTGTGACGGGCAGTGTGTGTGTTTGTGACGGGCAGTGTGTGGTGTTAGTGACGGGCAGTGTGTGTGTTTGTGACGGGCAGTGTGTGTGTAATAATGAAAAATATTTCAGCGGGTAGCTTCTGCATAATTCTGATAAATCACTTGTTTTACCTTATTTTTTGCAGTTGCCTTAAATACAAATGTTTAATAAATGAGATTATGTAAATTTAACTGTAAAAATTGAATACTAGGAAGAAGACATTAGACTCTTTTTATTTTTTCATTTTTAAACAACACCTTAAAATTTTTTTATTTCTAAATGGATTTAAAGCACAGAGTTTACATAATAAACACACTTGACATTTTGATATGCCGTACAAATAGCACATGGATTTTTATCTGCTCTTAAATCACTTTCAAAATATCAGTGAAAAATTCTTTACAAAACAATAAAAATAATAATAATAATAAAAAGCAATAACTAGATGAGAGAGTCTGGTTTCAGATGTCCATACAGTCATAGACTTTCACTGAAGATCCTCAAGGCAAAAGTTGTTCAAAGAAGAAATCCAGTCAGACAGTCGGACGTACATCTACATACATCTATAGAATAACGATGGACAGAGAGGGTCGTTTGAGGGATTAATGATTAGATTGTTTAGACTGAATGGAATGAAACCTAAAGATGGCAGTATGGAGCTAATCACCAGAGAGATCACCAGAACTGAAGCATAAACGGGTCTAAGAGCAGCAGGACTGGGATTTCGATGAAGAGCTGGAGGTGTACATTACTGAAATGCTTTTCTGCTTACAGACACATATGTGCATAGACCAGTATTGGCAAGTTACTTAGCATTTTTATGACTTTTAGTTTTTTTTAAGAATACAAGCCAGATCATATAATTATAAAGACTGTACGCCATGTTGAAAAACAGAAACACTTTAGCTGAACCAGATGGCCACTTTAAAAACACTTAAACACAAAAATAAACATTCTTCACAAAGAGCTGCTTGTGACATCTAACATTTGGTCCATCAAACGCACACGTAACCCATGTGGAATGCGTCAGTGTGTCAGTAATAATAATCTCGATTTGCCTCGATAATTTTCTGTTCTATTCTCATTTTCAGCTCTGAAACGAGAGCGGAGCTGATGCCAGTGCCGTCTGTGCGACTGATGGACCCAGAGCAGCGACTGATGGACCCGGACACCGAGGGCACGTCCCGCTGGTCCCGCTGAGGCCCGGTCGGCCTGGACACTGAGGGCATGTCCTGCTGATGGTCCCGCTGAGGCCCGGTCGGCCCAGACACCGAGTCCCGCTGATGGTCCCGCTGGTTCCGCTGAGGCCTGGTCGGCCCGGTCGCTGCTGGAGGAGGAGGAGGGAGGACTGGAGCGCTGGGAATGGGTCGCTTGGTTCTGGAGCTGCTGTTGTTTCCCTTGAGCTTGTCACTCGTGTCTTCATCATCCTCATCGCGGTTGGGGTCGTGTCCAAACGCTGGCCTGAAGCTCCAGTGCTGAGGCTCTTTGGCTCTCCTGCGAATGATGCGCCGCGCTGGCCTGATCCTATTGGACTTTGTGTTGCGAAAGAACAGAAGAGTGGAGATCAAAACTGTGACCAAAACCATAACAGAGATGAAGCCGACCGCCAGGCCAAGAGCTTTCAGAGGATTATCTCGGCTCTGCATTAGAAACACGGCCATGGGCCCTTTGAGCCCATTCTGTGAAAAGAGAAAGAAATATTACAAGAAAGGGTTGTAAATAATGTACACAACATGAAGAAGTTCTGTGGTTGTACCATGCTACAATAAAACAACTGTATATACACACAGGTCCGCGTTTAAAGTCTGATCATTTCAATGGAGGTGAATTAATCAAAGTTAACTTTAGCTGGAAGTAACATTATTCAAGAAGCGCTATAAAGCCAAAACAATCTCTGTTACCTTAAATTATATGTTTATCTCTGTAAAGCTGCTTTGAAACAATCCTTTGTTAAAAGCGCTATATAAATGAAGATGACTTGACTTGACACACACACTCCAGATTCCTGTATCAAGGCATTCGCATCATACCTCAAAGCGCTGTACATGGTAGTAATATGATATTCTTCACAAACACAACTGAACACACATTGACCCCGACCCTGGTCTCACCGGCTCGGTGATGTCGATGTTCACGACCGCTGTGGTGCTGAAGGACGGAGAGCCTCGATCCCGGGCCTGGACCAGAACTGACCACCTGCAGTCCTTCTGTCTGGTGATGTTCTGCACGATCTCCATAGACCTGATGTACGGCTTGAGCTTAATCTCTCCCGTGTACGAGTTAATGTCGAAGATGTTGTCTGGATCGGCTTTCATGATGGAATATTCAATGATGTTATTGGGTTCCTCTGCGTCCTCATCCACAGCCTGAACACACACCGGAGTCAAGTCTCAATCATCGCATTCACATTTACACCATTAGTGACGATCTCCTTCATCTAAGCTTGTTGTGGGATCATGGGAGTTCATGCCTCAGGCACAATTCGTCTAATCTACCGTATATACCCGAATATAAGACGACCCTGAATATAAGACGACCCCCTATTTTCCAGACTTATTTTTGTGGTAAAATAGATTTTTGTGGAAAAAATCTGGTTTTCAACAGAAAATAATTTTAAGAGCAAATTTCCGAGGCGTTGTTCCAAATGGCTCGCATCACCTGTGCCTCGTGTAGAGGCCCGTCGGCGGAGACCGGCACATATGCGCTTCCTGATTGGCCATGACTGCGGCTGCCCTGAGAGCGACGGGATGGATTTAACCCTGCGGGGTCGTCTGGCCGTTTTCGACGACGATCCGGCTCCCGCTCTCTCTCTCTCTCCCTCTGCTTGAGCCGCGCAAGAAAAAGCGCCGCTCACAGAGGATGCCAGAGCGGACGGAGACAAGCGAGCAGAGACCCGCCCCCCCCTGTTCACATATCACGTCTTTTGCGCACTCAAGTTCGTTATTTCAAACGTAGGCGCACGCTCATAATGAAAGCGATGCGCTCATTTATTCCAAGCGCGTCCGCGCTGCATCGAGATCCTCGGCGCTCTCGTCAGTCGACGGCGCGGGAGAAAAAGGTTATCAATCGATTCCTCCACTCGAATATAAGACGACCCCCCATTTTTCAGCCTATTTTTAGGACAAAAACCTCGTCTTATATTCGGGTATATACGGTACTATGGGGGCCAATTTAGTTGAAGAACGAAAACTACAAGCCCACAAACCTGTATTTGCACCGGCGCCCCAATGATCATGGTCTTTTCCAGAAAGTTCTGGTTGAACTCTGGCCGATGGTCATTTTGGTCGAGCACAGTGACAAAAACCTCTGCAAGGCTGTATTTCCCCTCAGTGTCTTCAGCTTTTACATAGAAATTATATTTTGACTTGACTTCAGCATCTAAAGAGGCCCAGGGCTGCGTGTAAATGATGCCAGACGTGGGGTGAATGAGAAACCTGGACCAGACAAATAATCACAAGACTTTATTTAAAACCATGAGGTAGTTAACATCTCAAATGATGTCTAACTCATGAGGTGTCCAAAAAATGAGATGAATACCATCCGGTACTGAACAAGAAACATTTCAGTGTGGTAATGATGGATTAAAATACATAAGATCCAAAATAAACATGCAGGTTTGTGTCTGATGTTAAAGCCGTTATAAGAACTTGTCATTTAATCTGGATTTTAAGCAGCTGCTTTTTTAGTTCTCAGTGTGAAAATTACCAGTCAGACAGAAACCTGCTATTTTTCACACCATGATAATTTGCGCTCTGTATTGGGGAAGAATCAAGGCATAAATTGACAGGTTTTGCATTATCCGTATGTGTTCTGCCTCCAGCTGTCACATCGCGCGCTAATTGGGCCTGACTCACTAGCGGGGTGTGGAGATGCTATTTTTACTCCAATCCCATAATAAGATTAGCGGCTCCCTCACTGGAGTCTGTCTGTAAGCTGTTCTGTGCACGTCCTTTAGTCCTTTACTGGCCTCATAAACACTGGGAGAGCGAGCGCATCCGAGCCACTCTCTGACCTGACACTAACAGCACACACTGTATCACACGCTGGAGTTTGGTCCCATTCTGTGTCAGATTTGCCACTGAATCCATCATTCTTAGGTAACTTTAGTGCAGAAATCTCAAGCAAATGTTTGAAGAGTGACATCTATTATTAACAAAAGCTTAATCCAAACAGATGACGGAATGTAAAGGCCGAACGTCTCTGTTATTGGAGCTCTGAATAAGGCTCCGCACATAATCACGCATCTGAAGCCACAGTGTTCAGTGTTGAGAGATAACTCACAGATCTGCACCAGAGCCGTAGATGGAGTATTTCACTTCACCCCAGAGCCCTGAGTCGGGGTCGGCTGCCTGAAAAACACCACAAACGCACCAAACGTGGACACAGAATGCAAGAAAACCCTCAATATAAGACCTGGAGCTAAAAATATTGCCCTGATTATGAACTGGAGCGTTTGTTCGATCAGCGTCTGAGCAAAGCATCAGAGACACTGCCTACATTTAGCACTTAGGGTTCACATCTTGGTAAAGGCTAAATATCATTCAGACGCTGCTCACGGTCACTGAGACGACGTCGGATCCTCCAGGGGAGTTTTCCGGGATCCTGGCGATGTAAAACTCTGAGGAGAACTTTGGAACGTTGTCGTTTGTGTCCAGAAGATTGATCACAATATCTGCGGTGGCACTGAAGCGCTCTGGAGTGTCGATCTCGACCGCCAACAGCTGGAACACAGCATCAAACGCTCAGACTCTGAACACACACCGACGGATCACAAGAGCAAAAGTAGGATCTGGATCAGACCTTGAATGTTAAGAACTGGTATTTCTCGTAGTCGATGGCGGTTGAGTTTTCCACGATGACGGTGACTTGGGCTTCGTTGAGAACCGTCTGAGGAACCACACGCAGAACTCGAGACGGTCCCGCCAGAAACAGTCGGAACTTAGCGTTCGCTCCCTGAGTGACACGGCAGAGGTCATAGAATACGGTACATTAATACTGGAACACACTGACCACATCCACAGAAAACTGTTTATTAGAAGAAACTTCTGGAAAAAATGTAGACGGGTTAGGTTGTGTGTGTGTGAGTGTGTGAGTGAGAGAGAGTGTGTTTGTGTGTGTGTGTGTGTGTGTGTGAGAGAGAGTGAGTAAGAGTGTGTGTGTGTGTGTGTGTGTGTGTGTGTGTGTGAGTGAGTAAGAGTGTGTGTGTGTGTGTGTGTGCACAGATGAAACCTAGTTATCCCAGCATGATATGATCAATCAGTGCAGAATTATAAGAATTTTTTTTAACTTTACAAGTCTAAATTAGACTTTGATTTCCAATGTGATGCGTGTGTGAATGTTGCAGTTTGAGCATCACCATCATTGTGATTTGTGTGTATAATCCGTACAACATTAGTAGTTTTCTGAACCTCTTCCACTCAGACTGAAGCAACACTTGATCTTCTGTCCGCCTGCACTTTAATTCTCACACTCAGAGTATAATCCATCATGAATATCATCGACAGCGGATGTCATTATCGATTAACCCTAACCCTAGTTCCGCCAGTCGTGTCAAATTTCAGCACTGAATGACGCATTTCTATGGAACTAATGCATGTAAAAACAGTGTAGGAAACTGAGCCGTTGTGGGAAAGGTGTGTGACCCGAGCTGCCCTAAACATGAGCATTAGCGTGATATCACGCGCTCAGACAGATGCGTGTGCTGTTTAATGTGTAATATGTTTCCTCTGAGCAAAACTTTGATTTTACGGTTATAAATCCTTATCTGTAAGGGTTACAAATTCACGCAAGTATTTTAATTCTGCATGAAGGCTCGTCCTGATAGTCCTGATAGTCCTGAATTGGCGGGTGGTGATGGCGCAGTGGATAAGACACATGCCTTTGGTGTGAGAGACCCGGGTTCGAAACCACTGTCCGATATAAAAATGTAAGACGTTTCATACATGTACAGGAAAAGGCAGTAACAGGTTACTGTGTCCAGAGTGAAAGTGTGTGTTCCTGCAGAACATTCCTCTTATCTCTTAACAATGAGTTTGTGTTTTTCTTTTCTTTATTATCTTAATTATTATCTTCTTTTTCAATGTAGGAATTGAAACTGTCCTTATGCTTTATAGCTCAATTTGATCAAATCCGATTAATTGAAGAGAAAATCGGCCAACTAATTGATTATCAAAGTAATCGTTAGTTGCAGCCCTAATTCACAGCTCTGCACATATAATATCAGAATGTAGATTGGCATGCAGGGACGTTCTCCACGTGAATGGCATGTTAGTCTCGCAGTGAATGGCTGCGACCCCTACTGAGTGCAACTAATGTTTAGCGTTGACTGTTGCACCTGGTCCGAGTCGTTGACCGTGATCTTCAGGCCTCGGAGAATCTCTCCCTCCGGCGGGTGTTCGTACATGGTCAGCTCGAAGCGGCTCTGGGGCCCGCTCTCGCCGTAGAAGGTGGGCGGGTGGTTGTTCAGGTCCATCACACGAATCGTGACTGTGGTCACGGAGAAGTCAACAAACCCACTGTCAGGTCCAACCTCTGAAGCCTTGGTTTAACATGAAGAGGGTCTTATGTCATGCATGACACTACTTATAAATACATACTCAATCTTTACTGATATTCATATTATAACTACAGCCAACCTTGACTTTTAACTCATATAACTCATTCCTCAGCTGTACTGGAAATGATGTCAGGCTGATACTCCCACTGGTGCTGTTGATGATGAAGAAGCCGTCGCTGCCTTTGGCCAACAGGAGAAGACACAGACGGCGTACGATAGATTTAGATGAACTTTCAAAGTATTACTGAAACTATGAAGCTCTTAGTTTAGCACAATCTAACATTATTAAGACAGAACTTGGTAGAAAAATGTAACTAGATAACATGAATGCAGATGTTCAGCACTGAAGCAGTAAACACAGCTGACCATTGAGAACGGAATAATGGACGGGATTGGGGCTGTTCTGGTCCCCATCTTTGGCAAAAACAGTGAATATCTCTGAACCCTGGACACAACACAGACAAAAAGACAGAACATTGTCATAAAAGCTCAGGGAGGATTGTAGAAATATATATGTATATATGAAATAGTGTCATACTTACTGGTACAGAGACTTCATAGACAAATCCAAAATAAGGAGTCCCAACAAACACTGGAGGAGAATCCTGGATATCAAGGACATTGATGGTTACGATGGCTGTCGAGGTCATAACCTGGTATTTCCCATGATATTTACCTCCTCCATCCTGAGACAGACACACAGCACAGAAACATACAGGTGATCGGATACTTACTCAGTTAAATGGCCACATGGGAAACGACGTTCCGAGGAAATTCTCATCTTTGAACTTCATTTTTACAACATAAAGGCATTTATGAAAGATCAAAGCAAACACCCCAAACCAGGATTTTCCTGCTCACCTTTGCAACAACAGTGACAAAATGAGTCCTGGCGAGTTCGTAATCCAGCGATTCACCAGGTCTGATGCGCAGAACGCCACTGTGACCGTCAATGGTGAACTTACTGCTGGACTGCAAACGAAACGACAACTGATGAAGATTTCTTTCCTGAAATATATAACAAGTCTCTCAAGATTACAGTCAGTTTGTGTTTAAACTCAACCGTTTCAGACCAATCTGTTCCGACAGATGACTAAAACTCAAATGGCACACACTGAACCGCCACTACAAGCTGCTTGTCACGGTGTGCGTGTAGATAATCCAACAAGAACGAGATGTGTGACTCAGAATAAACTATTTACAAGAGGCTTTAACCCCTTAACTGCCAACATCCCGTATACGGGATATCTAACTTTACTTCGCTATATTACTATTAAATCCTAATCTAATTATGCCAAACTATATATCGTTGGAAAGGTCTAAGACTGCTAAATAGATATTTGTCTGCTGTTTTTTGCTACAAATTATGTAGGAAGAGTAACCGATGATTTTTTGACAAGAGTGCACCTCAAAAAAATCTGCATCATAACAGGAGTTCTGACCTTTGTCACAAAAAGTTGACGCACACACCTTTAACAATTGAAACTTGCTAAAAGTTCATAATAAAACATATAATCTAGTATTTTTAAATAAAAAATTATAATATAATATTATCCTCTAAAAAGTATAATATGTATCCTCTAAAATATAATATTATCTTTTTATCGCCTTTTTTATTATATCACATATTTTAGTAGTTATCATAAATTAGGTATCATTTGAAAGCTTACAAACTCAGAATTTATCCTGTGAAACCCGTTTTGAAATTGAACGTTGCGTTACCATAGAAACGGTAGTCTAAAATATTTTATCAGGCTCCTCCCCTTTTGTGCATCATTATATTTCATAATTTATGATCAAAACCTTTTCTAATCTTGACAAAACACATATTGCCAGAAAGGTCTGAGTCTCAAGGTTCCAAATTTTGTGACAGAATTGATATTTGGACAGAAATGTATTAATTTGTTAAGGCAGAATATATACAACTAAATTCAATGGAATGTATGTCACCCGGTGGCTATTTTTGGTACAACGCCTAAACAAAATCTCATGGGAACTTCAATTTTTGTGATATCAACTTCAAATTTGGAACATAACTTGGTTAGATATATGGCTTTGATTTTATAGTAATTTTATAGTAAAAAATATTTAGTAAAATATATATTTTATATAAAATAAAAAAGATATAGTACAGTATATTTACTGTAAATTTAAACTTCCATCCTTTTCATACTTTCATTTTTTGAAGTGTTTTTACTTCAGCAATAATCTGCTGAGTGTTTCCTTTAAAACAAGACCAAATTTAGGTCTATATTCCAAAGCATTCTTGAATTACAACCATTTAAGTTTGAATAGTGCATTTTAACCCCCATTCTCAAAAAGGGGGGTGACAACACACAGAGCTATAACCACTACCGCTATTAATGCAGGACACAGAACTGAGAAAACCAGCAGAACAGGGAATAGGTGCCAAACTAATTAGAAACCATGGTAACAAGGGAGAAGGTTACAGTGATGATGAACGTGACACAGGTGAAACAATATGATTGTGAAGTACACATGATGAAGAATCTGGTTTCTCAGAGCAACACTTATGCACTTTCTGCATTGTTTAGATCCAAAACATCTAGATTTTTAACCATGCAGAGATTCTGACTGCCGCTGTTCGTGTATGAGTAGTGTATGTGTAGTGTATGTGTAGTGTAGGAGTAGTGTATGTGTAGTGTATGTGTAGTGTAGGAGTAGTGTATGGGAAGTTTATGTGAAGTGTATGTGTAGTGTATGTGTAGTATATGAGTAGTGTATGTGTAGTGTATGTGTAGTGTAGGTGTAGTTATGTGTAGTGTATGTGTGTATATGAGTAGTGTATGTGTAGTGTATGAGTAGTGTATGTGTAGTGTATGTGTAGTGTATGAGTAGTGTATGTGTAGTGTAGGAGTAGTATGTGTAGTTTATGTGTAGTGTATGTGTAGTATATGAGTAGTGTAGGAGTAGTGTATGTGTAGTTTATGTGTAGTGTATGAGTAGTGTATGTGTAGTGTATGAGTAGTGTATGTGTAGTGTATGTGTAGTGTATGTGTAGTGTATGAGTAGTGTATGAGTAGTTTATGTGTAGTGTATGTGTAGTGTATGAGTAGTGTATGAGTAGTGTAGGAGTAGTGTATGTGTAGTTTATGAGTAGTGTATGAGTAGTGTATGTGTAGTGTATGAGTAGTGTATGTGTAGTGTATGAGTACTGTATGTGTAGTATATGTGTAGTGTATGAGTAGTGTATCTGTAGTGTTAGTGTATATGTAGTGTATGAGTAGTGTATGAGTAGTGTATGAGTAGTGTATGTGTAGTGTGTGTGTAGTGTATGAGTAGTGTATGAGTAGTGTATGTGTAGTGTAGGAGTAGTGTATGTGTAGTATATGTGTAGTGTATGAGTAGTGTGTCTGTAGTGTTAGTGTATGTGTAGTGTAGGAGTAGTGTATGAGTAGTGTATGTGTAGTGTATGAGTACTGTACGTGTAGTATATGTGTAGTGTATGAGTAGTGTATCTGTAGTGTTAGTGTATGTGTAGTGTATGTGTAGTGTCGTGTCGTGTCGTCTCGTGTGTGTTCTCATATTGAGAATTTTGGTGATGATTAATTGTTGCTAGTACATGAACTCATGATGTAAAATGTAATTTGTGTGAATAGTGTTTGCATAGTTTTCTTTTATATTAGATGGTTTGGAATGCCGGTGATACAGCAAAACATATAATTCATTTATTCATAAAGAAACCGATGCGAGCGAGAACACAGAACACACCGGACACTGTGGAAGTGTCGTGGTAAACGGCCCTGTGTGAAAAGTGTATTTTTAAAAGTACAAATATTCCTTCTAGTCTTTCTATTGATTTGAGCTCATAAAAGCTGAGTGTACACTTATTATATCGGGAATGATGAAGAGGGTTGTTTAAAAAAAGTAGAAGTATACTAGACATTGAGTGTTCTAGTTTTTCCTCTGGGAAAGCAGCACTAGAGGCCAGACACTCGTGTGTGTGTGTGTGTGTGTGTGTAAGCCAGGCTAAGCCCCAACCTGCATAAATGTAATTGAAATTTAATCCAGTAGCAGAACATTTTCTGATGGCACTTTAGTGTCGAGGTCTGTTCGCCAGCGTCCCACACGACTGTCCTCGACCCAGAGTCGAATCTCATCCTCAGTGGTCATTATTTTAAACTCATCCTCAGTGGTCATTATTTTAAACTCATTCCCCTGAGAACGAGTGACACTCGAGTGACACTCATAGACATAATATAGAGCTAGACGCCCTATTGGCCTCTGGGCGCAAGAAATGCGGCTGCCATCTTTAACTGGTCATACTCCTAATAGCGTTGCGTTGCAGCAGTTAAGATGCCAGAGCACTCTGCAGCATATTCAGCATATTCAGCATATTCAGCATATTCCTGCTCAAATCGGCGGACCATCGCAAAGAGGGCTCGGGGGATTACTATTCACAAGTAAGATTTAACATTATAGTACTTAAAATTGGTTGTATTTTGTGTATTTGTACCATGTGTCCTGTATCATAGCTACATGTATGACCTTTGCAGCAAAAAAAAAACGCTTGAAAATCAGTTCGGTATTCAGTGAGATATGATTAATTAAATGTGCTGACAGCTCATTGCACCTGCCAAACACATTACACTGAGCGGAGCGGGTGACCGGTCTAAGACGGCGGCCCCACGGCTCGTCCGCGCCAGTCGGCAGTAGCGGTCGATAGGGCGTCTACTCTCTATTATGTCTATGGTGACACTGACGCCACAGGAAGTAGTTTAGCCTGACCTACAGGAAGTAGTTTATCTTCACCTGCAGGAAGTAGGAAACACTTCCCCCGGAGCCGATGTCTCTGTCGACGGCCTGGACTCTGTAGAAGCTACTGCCCGAGGGAACGTCCTTCAACACAGATCACAATCATGCCGACTGTGTTTTATAACACACACACACACACACATATATATATATATATATATATATATATATATATATATATATATATATATATATATATATATATATATATATATACATTCATTTCCAAACTGATTTCACTCTTACCTCAGGGACATCCACTATAAAGGGTCGATTTAAAAACTCAGGCTTTTCGTCATTAACATCTGTGATAAACACTCGTACATTTTCTACCACCTGGAGAAACAAGGTATAAAGTAAATTTGATCTGAAAAATTGGATATGCATAGTCAAAAATGTACATTAAAGCACATTAAGCAATAATATGCAGAGGACTATGGGACTAAATAATAATTAATGAACAAAATCCTAAATGAATGATTATTTCCCCAAGCATAAACATAAGCATAAGAATAAATATAAGCATAAGAATAACCATAAACATAAGCATAATAATAAGCATAAGCATAAGCATAAGCATAAGAATAAGCATAAGAATAAACATATGCATAAACATAAACATAAGCATAAGCATAAGCATAAGCATAAGCATAAACATAAACATAAGAATAAACATAAGCATAAACATAAGCATAAGAATAAGCATAAGCATAAGCATAAGCATAAGAATAAGAATAAACATAAGCATAAACATAAACATAAACATAAGCATAAGCATAAGCATAAGCATAAGAATAAACATAAGCATAAACATAAGCATAAACATAAGCATAAGCATAAACATAACCATAACCATAAACATAAACATAAGCATAAGCATAAGCATGAGCATGAGCATGAGCATAAGCATAAGCATAAGCATAAGAATAAACATAAGCATAAACATAAGCATAAGCATAAGCATAAGCATAAAAAATAGCATAAACATAAGCATAAACATAAACATAAACATAAACATAAACATAAACATAAACATAAACATAAGAATAAACATAAACATTAGCAGGAGCAGGAGCAGGAGCCGTGCTGCTCACACACATCAGTGTTGTGAAAGCGCCACAGGGTGTTTGACTCCTGATCGGGAGCTTCGCTGCTTCTTCCCGTCGTGGCGTTCGTGGTGTTAGTGGCGTTCGTGGCGTTTGTGGCACTCGTGGCGTTCGTGGCGTTCGTGGCGCTCGTGGCGTTCGTGATGTTTGTGGCGTTCGTGGCGTACGTGGCATTCCTGGCGCTCGTGGCCTTCGTGCCGTTCGTGGCGTTCGTGGCGTTCGTGGCGTTCGTGACGCTCGTGGCGTTCGTGGCGTTCGTGGCGTTCGTGGCGTTCGTGGCGTCACTGTGATGTCTTCAGTTTCTAGCCAACATGCACCTCTTCGCATCAGATGCGATCGGTCTGACAGTGTTTCACTCTTTACAGTTAAACTGACCAATGACTGACCGCGACTGAAACTGACACACCACTAACAGCTGAACATACGAACAATGACACGCTTCCACTTTAAGAAGTTAGCCTGTAATTAAATCGTATTGTAATTGTGTTTTGTCACCTTGTTTCTTCCATCTGTGATGGTCACGCATGCGGCGATTTCATCCTGAACCTGAACAATCGAAATAAGTTTAATTATTAACACAAATCTCAGACTGATCTTCAGCTGGTATTCCTCCTGATTTATGTCCTTATATTGTGCCGTTGTAATGACACACACACTCACCTCTCTGTCCAGACTTTCCACGAGCGTCACATTCCCTGATTTGGGCTCAACGCTGAAACACTCTCTGGATCCCTTATCAAAGGTCATGCCGTAGGTCACGGGTTCCCCTTCAGGGTCAGAGCCGTTCAGCGTGTACACATGAGTCCCTGTGGAGAACCAGTCCAGATGTGTTCATACAGTAAGACCCTAACCCGAACCAATCCAGATGTCTTCATACAGTACGACCCTAACCCGAACCAGTCCAGATGTGTTCATACAGTACGACCCTAACCCTAACCAGTCCAGATGTGCTCATACAGTACGACCCTAACCCGAACCAATCCAGATGTGTTCATACAGTACGACCCTAACCCGAACCAGTCCAGATGTGTTCATACAGTACGACCCTAACCCGAACCAATCCAGATGTGTTCATACAGTACGACCCTAACCCTAACCAGTCCAGATGTGCTCATACAGTACGACCCTAACCCGAACCAATCCAGATGTGTTCATACAGTACGACCCTAACCCGAACCAGTCCAGATGTGTTCATACAGTACGACCCTAACCCTAACCAGTCCAGATGTGTTCATACAGTACGACCCTAACCCGAACCAATCCAGATGTATTCATACAGTACGACCCTAACCCTAACCAGTCCAGATGTGTTCATACAGTACGACCCTAACCCGAACCAGTCCAGATGTGTTCATACAGTACGACCCCAACCCGAACCAGTCCAGATGTGTTCATACAGTACGACCCTAACCCGAACCAGTCCAGATGGGTTCATACAGTACGACCCTAACCCGAACCAGTCCAAATGTGTTCATACAGCACGACCCTAACCCGAACCAGTCCAGATGTGTTCATACAGTACGACCCTAACCCTAACCACTCCAGATGTGTTCATAAAGCACGACCCTAACCCGAACCAGTCCAGATGTGTTCATACAGTACGACCCTAACCCAGTCCAGATGTGTTCATACAGCACAACCCTATCCCGAACCAGTGCAGATGTGTTCATACAGCACGACCCTAACCCGAACCAGTCCAGATGTGTTCATACAGTACGACCCTAACCCAGTCCAGATGTGTTCATACAGTACGACCCTAACCCTAACCAGTCCAGATGGGTTCATACAGTACGACCCTAACCCTAACCACTCCAGATGTGTTCATAAAGCACGACCCTAACCCGAACCAGTCCAGATGTGTTCATACAGTACGACCCTAACCCAGTCCAGATGTGTTCATACAGTACGACTCTAACCCTAACCAGTCCAGATGGGTTCATACAGTACGACCCTAACCCTAACCACTCCAGATGTGTTCATAAAGCACGACCCTAACCCGAACCAGTCCAGATGTGTTCATTCAGCACGACCCTAACCCGAACCAGTCCAGATGTGTTCATACAGCACGACCCTAACCCCAAACCCACTGTCACTCATGTCGCATTACAATGAGCTAAATATATGATTTCATGAAAATGATTTAGAGAAATGAATTTCTGCACACAAATATGAATTCAGCATGATCAGAGGTTAGTCTCATCTCTGTGGTCCTTCAGTCGGTCTGTGCGTACAGTATTAGATGTTCCTCTGTTCTTCTTCTCTACAGAACACAGAAGAGAGGTGTGCATGAACACTCACCCACAGCCGTGTCTTCAGCGATACTGAACAGCGCCATGTTTCCGTTGTTGCTGCCAGATCCATTATCATAGAAATACGGTGCGAAATCAGATTTGCCTGAAAACACAGATACTTCAAACTCAGCAGCAAATAACACAGAAATACACTTCAAATGTTGAACATCAGGATGTTCACACAAAAAAACTGAGACTGCGGTAAGAAATACAGTGTAGGTTGTGATGTCTTTGTTAGATTGACAGCATTCAGAGGAATCACGGACACAGAATCTATTCAGAACAATTCTACTAAAACTCTTAGTCTTAGTAAGTGAGAATTACATGCATTCTAGATAACTAATCTAAAGATAAAACAATAGTTCCACTGTAAATTGTAATGTTTAAAGTTAAAGGTGTATATTAAAGGACAAGTAACCCAGTAGCTCTGCTTAGTCCATTATACTTAAAGGATTATTGAGACTCTCAGAGATCTGAACCTGATTAAACTATAGTCTCTCAGAAACACAGTCACTCACCCGTACACACACACAGAGAGAGGAGAAGAAGTAAAGTCTGTTTATTCCTCATTCTGTAGAGAGAGAGTGAAGAAGCAGCCGCTGCCCATCTGAAGACGTCTTTAGAGGCGCGCGCGCGTGTGTGTGTGTGTGTGAGAGAGTGAGTGTGTGTGTGTGTGAGAGAGCGCAGGAGAAGCAGACGCAGTAATCCTGTGAATTACTGCAGCTCATGCCTGAGACCTGGAACAACACACACACACACACACACACACACACACACACACGCACACACACACACACACTCACACACGCACGCACGCGCACACACACACACACACACACACACACACGCACGCACGCACACAGAAGAAAGTATCATGCTAGTTTATTCATTCAGGAGTTTAGAAACATGTGCCACTGAACATTGCAGTTGTTGACCGCAGCTGCTGCTCTCGGCTGGAAGTAGATCAGGGTTCTGTAGAGGACGTTTGTTCTGTGACATCAGAACCAAGTGAAATGGAAGGACAGAACCTTTAATAGATCCTCATTCTGCTATGAACATTAGCTTCAGCTCCTGATAAAGCACATCTGGCACTGATCTATTCCAGGGTTCAGGGTTTGGTGTGTTCACACACACGTCACGCAGAACATGACGAGAATCGCTCCGCTATACAGAGTTGCAGGAAGAACAGAAACGCTTCAGCTTTACTCTAAACACACCGATGCCTTTCTGCATGAAATCTGACTGCAGTTTCAGTGGGTCGACGTGTACAAGTGTTGGATCGATGGAGCTTCTTTTTGATGCCCTTAAATATAAAACATAAGGTTGCCTTTATTTACTCTGATAGAATAATCAGGTTACAGTTTCTCTTCTCAGCGCAGGAGTAATCGAAGCTCACTGAGGAACATGATCAGTTCATATGCCATCCGTGTTCTTACATCGTTCCTTCTGCAGAATGACTATTGCTTTTTTAAACATCGCTCATGGTTTATCAGAATGGTAGAAACAGCAATTTAATAAAAGACATCCTACTCAACATAACATCAATATTTGGAATAAACTAATCTTCTGTCTAGTAATATTTTTAATTAACTGTGGCTGTTCACGGTTGTGTTCATGTTTTAATCCAGTCAGAATTTAGAGATTTAACAATCGGTATGTAATGGAGAAGGCAGTAAATATAGAGACAACATTACTCTGGCGTAGGACTACAAACCCCATCAGCCGAGAGGAAACCAAACTCTTCAGGCTTTCTGAATTCAGAACCGCATACTATCATACTATCATACTATCATACTATTCTTCTCATTTTTGCCATAGAAATATATAGGAAAGATAACAAGAATAGTATGCTAGTATTCAGCATGTTTAATAGCAGTGACTGTCAGAGCTGCAGGAAAGTTGCTCAGTTTTACTGTATGCATTTGCTGTCTTTAGGGGAGATATGTTGATTTCTTAATATTCAACATTATTATTGATCTGCATTGACAGCATTATATGAGACTGAACTGAGGCGGACGATGACATCACGGTTTTCTCCAGCGCTGCTGTATCGACAAATGAACTAAATTAATAACTAATGATTTTTACAACAGAAATGAACCCTCACTTAAGCTGGACTGTGACGCTATTTTCTTCTAGATCTGCTGTACAGCAGAAACAAACGTTGTTGCATTATTTCCCTGTTATCTCTGTAATGCTAGCTTGAAACACTCAGTGTTGTAAAAAGAGCTGTAGAAATAAAGCTGACTTGACTTGATCTGGGCAGGTTTATTTTATAATACAGGTACAGATTTTAATTAATTTATTGAAGCATGTGAGATTTAAGAAAAAATATATTGTAATCTTTTTGTGTATTATTTTTTTGTATATGGTAATCAGGAATTGTATTCATTTTTGCTGCATGATTGTCATTGACTTTGGATCATTGGTGTCTGAAGAGATAAGTGTAATGTTTAATTGAGCCGTGTGTGTGGCAGTGTGACTGACTTTATTGTGAGACTGTGTTTTGTTTTGTTTGTTTTCTCTTTGTTCTGTTTTCTTCGGGACCCACGTGTGATGAAGAGTCAGAGGCGTTCGAATCCATGTGCAATAACTTTAATGAAGAACACAAACAGGCAGAAAACAGAGAAAGCACAGGGCTGAGAACTATACAGCGGCAGTCCAAACTCAGAGTGGTTACCAGGCAAGGGTCGTAGGCAGGCGGCAAACGTTCTCAGAGTAATAGGGGAAACAGGCTAGAAACGAGGAACCAGGAATACACAGAAATATGGAAGATTGTTCAGAGTTGCACGCCGTGGCAGTAACAAGACTTCACAGGGAACAAAGGGGAGCGAGGTCCAGCTAAAGGGGAGCTGAGTGGGAACAGGTGGCAGAGATGATGGAGATGAGACAGGGATGGAAGGAGGTGATTAATGACGGAAGTGATGGGAAGTGAAGGAGAGAGTGATCTGGTGAGGCCAGGAGGAGGCGTCGTGGAGCGCATCGTGACACCACACGACAGTGGAGTTCCCATTTTCTTATATATGGTTAACTCCGTGGGGAACAATTTGTAGTGGTTTTATTTTTGTGATCATCATGCTTTGGAGTTTGTAGTGAAATTGTGTTTGTTTTATTTGTGATTTTTTTTGTTTCTTTGCCATTTCTAATTACCCTTTGTGCTACTTCTGCATTTGAACATTGTCTAATTAACTATTTATAAAGGCCATTACCCTAGTTTTTTATCATACTCACCACTAGGGGGGTGCATGAGCGTTATACATTTAAATTAGTAGTAGCATAGAAGAATTCAGTTTGTTTGGAAGAGGGAAACATGGTTTTATCCTGGTTTTATCCTGGTTTTATCCTAGCACCTCCAGCAACACTCATTGGAGTCCTGAATGAGAAACTTTGTTTCCAGTTCAATCATGTAAGTTTTGTTTCTCCTTATGTTGTGCATTTGTTTTCACTTCATATATATAATGTATGTGTGGGCTCTCTAGCTAATGCTAGATTTCTTTTTTTTTGTAGCTGTTTTCTCTTTAAATGTTACTTTATATTTTGAATCTGTATGAGTTGTTAAGGCTCTACTTATATGGACATCAAGTGGTTTCTACCCGATGGATTTTCTCACTGTGGATTGTGGATTATCAAAAATCCAGAGTACAAGGATTTGACTCTGTGGGATATCTTGTTTTTCTTGGATTATTTGAAGAGCTCTTGAAGGACGATTTTCTATTTTTTGTTTCATTATCAGCGGGACTTGGACATCATCCTAAACATTGACTATTTCAACTTTAATTGTAATTCTATTCTTACCCAGAGAATCACTCATATACAACCTTGAACTGATCAGATAAGTTTTTATTTATTTTCATTGTCATTCTTTTACTATTGATTTCCCTTACTTTACAGACCATCTGTTCATTTACTGGACTGGTTTTATTTCAATTCATTCTCATGTAAATACATTGTTCTGTTTATTTCTTCTGGTTTACCTAAAACATCAAATTTACTTAAAGGTCTTTATTGTTTGTGACAACACACTGGAAAACATACTAGATATTTTCTAGCAGCGTTAAGTTAGTAGTTGGTGTTGATATATCTATTATGCATGTACGTATATATACAGAAGTATTCACAGTGCTTCATTTTTTCCACATTGTTATGTTACAGCCTTATTCCAAAATGGATTAAATTAATTATTTTCCTCAAAATTCTACAAACAATACCCCATAATGAAAATGTGAAAGATGTTTGTTTGAAATCTTAGCAAATTGATTCAAAATAAAAAAATCACATGTACATAAGTATTCACAGCCTTTGCTCAATACTTTGTTAAAGCACCTTTGGCACCAATAACAGCTTTTTGAAAAGTCTTTTTGAGTATGATGCCACAACCTTGGCACACCTGTTTGTGGACAGTTTCTGCCATTCTTCTTTGCAGAACCTCTCAAGCTCAAGGTTGGATGGGGAGCGTCGGTGCACAGCCATGTTCAGATCTCTCCAGAGATCAGTGTCACTGGGTTGTGAACGCTGGCATGTCTTTGCTGCCGCTGCTCCCTGGTTTCTTTAACTGTGTGGATTAAATATGTGTGGCTTATGCTGGCCTGGACTGTCCTGTCTTTGGTTCCTCATTCATTGACTGCACTGTTCCGGTATTCTACCGCTGAGCTTCTGAGGTTTCGTTTATATCTACATGATCCACCATCACCAGTCTGCTTTCACACCCAGACATTTTATACTTGCCTTGTCAGAAATAAATTCACCGTGGCTCTCGTCGGGACTTTCAGTATGATAAATCCAACTCCATAAAGTCCTTCTGGTCCACTACTCGACCTCCACCGAGGAATTGATTAGATTGGCTCACTCCTCCCTAACTTATGTTTAGGAATTTCATTCATAATTTTCATCCTATTTCAAATCTTCCATTCATCTCCAAAATTCTTGAAAAAATAGTTGCTGCTCAACTCCATCCATACTCATCTTTCCAACAATAATCTATATGTACAATTCCAGTCTGGTTTCCGTCCTGTACATAGTACAGAAACAGCACTCCTTAAAATCACTGACGTCCTTCTCCTGGCTGCTGACTCTGGTTTACTACCCATTCTCCTTCTGCTTGATTTGAGTGCAGCCTTCGATGCAATTTCACACACCATACTTCTAGACAGACTCTCCTCTATTGGCATCACTAACACACCTCTTCACTGGTTTTATTAATATCTCTCAGGCCACACTCAGTTCATTCAGTTAAAATCATTCACCTCCCATTCAGTCACCCAGTCATTCAGTCATGACACCCAGCTATATATTTCAACCAAACCTAATTCAAAACTTCCACCATCTTCTCTTACTAACAGATTTCTTGACATAAAATCCTGGTTCACTTTAAAGTTCCTCAAATTAAATAGCAATAAAACAGAATTGCTTCTTATAGGTACAAGATCAACATTAAACAAACTCCATAATTTTTCTATTCCCATTGATATCTCCTTCATCTCCCCCTCCCCTCAGGTTAAGAGTCTGGGTGTAATCTTCGATAGCACCCTCTCTTTTACCCCTCATGTTAATTATGTTACCCGGTCTGCATACTACCATCCTCGAAACATAAACCGTCTGCGTCCTTTCCTCACGCCTCACTCCACTGCCATTCTTTTTCATAGTTTAGTAATTTCTCGTTTAGATTACTGCAATTCCCTTTTGTTTGGCCTCCGTAAAACCCTCCATAGACACAGATGCCTCGTACCCCCTCTATTCATCATATCACTCCCATCATACAACAGCTCCATTGGCTCCCCATCATTTACCGTATCAACTACAAAATACTTCTCCTCACTTTTAAAGTCATTCATAACCTTGCCCCTTCATATCTCTTTGACCTCCTTCATATACCCACACCCGCATGCACTCTCAGATCCTCTTCTTCCATCCATTTTACTGTTCCAGGCGGGCTGTCATGTGCCTTTTACCCGAGGAGTGACTTCCGTCTGATGGTTGTTCTTCTAGAAGGTTCTCAGGCCTGATTGGTGGGGAGCTGCAGAGATTGTTGTTCTTCTGGTAAGTTCTCAGGCCTGATTGGTGGAGAGCTGCAGAGATGGTTGTTCTTCTGGTAAGTTCTCAGGCCTGATTGGTGGAGAGCTGCAGAGATGGTTGTTCTTCTGGAAAGTTCTCAGGCCTGATTGGTGGAGAGCTGCAGAGATGGTTGCTCTTCTGTAAAGTTCTCAGGCCTGATTGGTGGAGAGCTGCAGAGATGGTTGTTCTTCTGGTAAGTTCTCAGGCCTGATTGGTGGGGAGCTGCAGAGATTGTTGTTCTTCTGGTAAGTTCTCAGGCCTGATTGGTGGGGAGCTGCAGAGATGGTTGTTCTTCTCGAAGGTTCTCAGGCCTGATTGGTGGGGAGCTGCAGAGATGGTTGTTCTTCTGGTAAGTTCTCAGGCCTGATTGGTGGAGAGCTGCAGAGATGGTTGTTCTTCTCGAAGGTTCTCAGGCCTGATTGGTGGAGAGCTGCAGAGATGGTTGTTCTTCTGGTAAGTTCTCAGGCCTGATTGGTGGAGAGCTGCATAGATGGTTGTTCTTCTGGAAAGTTCTCAGGCCTGATTGGTGGAGAGCTGCAGAGATGGTTGTTCTTCTGGAAAGTTCTCAGGCCTGATTGGTGGAGACCTACAGAGATGGTTGCTCTTCTGTAAAGTTCTCAGGCCTGATTGGTGGAGAGCAGCAGAGATTGTTGTTCTTCTGGAAGGTTCTCAGGCCTGATTGGTGGAGAGCTGCAGAGATGGTTGTTCTTCTGGAAAGTTCTCAGGCCTGATTGGTGGAGACCTACAGAGATGGTTGCTCTTCTGTAAAGTTCTCAGGCCTGATTGGTGGAGAGCAGCAGAGATTGTTGTTCTTCTGGAAGGTTCTCAGGCCTGATTGGTGGAGAGCTGCAGAGATGGTTGTTCTTCTGGAAATTTCTCAGGCCTGATTGGTGGAGAGCTGCAGAGATGGTTGCTCTTCTGTAAAGTTCTCAGGCCTGATTGGTGGAGAGCTGCAGAGATTGTTGTTCTTCTGGAAGGTTCTCAGGCCTGATTGGTGGCGTTCTGCAGAGATGGTTGTTCTTCTGGAAGGTTCTCAGGCCTGATTGGTGGAGAGCTGCAGAGATGGTTGTTCTTCTGGAAGGTTCTCAGGCTTGATTGGTGGAGAGCTGCATAGATGGTTGTTCTGCTGTAAAGTTCTCAGGCCTGATTGGTGGGGAGCTGCATAGATGGTTGCTCTTCTGTAAAGTTCTCAGGCCTGATTGGTGGAGAGCTGCAGAGATGGTTGTTCTTCTGGAAGGTTCTCAGGCCTGATTGGTGGAGAGCTGCAGAGATGGTTGTTCTTCTGGAAGGTTCTCAGGCCTGATTGGTGGAGAGCTGCAGAGATGGTTGTTCTTCTGGAAGGTTCTCAGGCCTGATTGGTGGGGAGCTGCATAGATGGTTGCTCTTCTGTAAAGTTCTCAGGCCTGATTGGTGGAGAGCTGCAGAGATGGTTGTTCTTCTGGTAGGTTCTCAGGCCTGATTGGTGGCGTTCTGCAGAGATGGTTGCTCTTCTGGAAAGTTCTCAGGCCTGATTGGTGGAGAGGTGCAGAGATGGTTGCTCTTCTGTAAAGTTCTCAGGCCTGATTGGTGGAGAGCTGCAGAGATGGTTGTTCTTCTGGAAGGTTCTCAGGCCTGATTGGTGGAGAGCTGCATAGATGGTTGCTCTTCTGTAAAGTTCTCAGGCCTGATTGGTGGCGTTCTGCAGAGATGGTTCTTCTGGAAGGTTCTCAGACCTGATTGGTGGAGAGCTGCAGAGATGGTTGTTCTTCTAGAAAGTTCTCAGGCCTGATTGGTGGCGTTCTGCAGAGATGGTTGTTCTTCTGGAAGGTTCTCAGACCTGATTGGTGGAGAGCTGCAGAGATGGTTGTTCTTCTGGAAGGTTCTCAGGCCTGATTGGTGGAGAGCTGCAGAGATGGTTGTTCTTCTGGAAGGTTCTCAGACCTGATTGGTGGAGAGCTGAAGAGATTGTCGTTCTTCTAGAAAGTTCTCAGGCCTGATTGGTGGCATTCTGCAGAGATGGTTGTTCTTCTGGAAGGTTCTCAGACCTGATTGGTGGAGAGCTGCAGAGATTGTTGTTCTTCTAGAAAGTTCTCAGGCCTGATTGGTGGCATTCTGCAGAGATGGTTGTTCTTCTGGAAGGTTCTCAGGCCTGATTGGTGGAGAGCTGCAGAGATGGTTGTTCTTCTGGAAGGTTCTCAGACCTGATTGGTGGAGAGCTGCAGAGATTGTTGTTCTTCTGGAAAGTTCGTAGGCCTGATTGGTGGAGAGCTGCAGAGATGGTTGCTCTTCTGTAAAGTTCTCAGGCCTGATTGGTGGAGAGCTGCAGAGATTGTTGCTCTTCTGGTAAGTTCTCAGGCCTGATTGGTGGTGTTCTGCTGAGATGGTTGTTCTTCTGGAAAGTTCTCAGGCCTGATTGGTGGCGTTCTGCTGAGATGGTTGTTCTTCTGGAAAGTTCTCAGGCCTGATTGGTGGCGTTCTGCAGAGATGGTTGCTCTTCTGGAAAGTTCCCAGGCCTTATTGGTGGAGAGCTGCAGAGATGGTTGCTCTTCTGGAAAGTTCTCAGGCCTGATTGGTGGAGAGCTGCAGAGATGGTTGTTCTTCTGGAAGGTTCTCAGGCCTGATTGGTGGAGAGCTGCAGAGATGGTGGATCTTCTGGAAGATTTTCAGGCCTGGTTGGTGGAGAGCTGCAGAGATGGTGGATCTTCTGGAAGATTTTCAGGCCTGGTTGGTGGAGAGCTGCAGAGATGGTGGATCTTCTGAGAGATTTTCAGGCCTGGTTGGTGGAGAGCTGCAGAGATGGTGGATCTTCTGGAAGATTTTCAGGCCTGGTTGGTGGAGAGCTGCAGAGATGGTGGATCTTCTGGAAGATTTTCAGGCCTGGTTGGTGGCGTTCTGCAGAGATGGTTGTTTTTCTGGAAGGTTCTCAGACCTGAATGGTGGCGTTCTGCAGAGATGGTTGTTTTTCTGGAAGGTTCTCAGACCTGATTGGTGGAGAGCTGCAGAGATGATTGTTCTTTTGGAAGGTTCTCAGGCCTGATTGGTGGAGAGCTGCAGAGATGGTTGTTCTTCTGGAAAGTTCTCAGGCCTGATTGGTGGAGAGCTGGAGAGATGGTTGTTCTTCTGGAAGGTTCTCAGGCCTGAATGGTGGCGTTCTGCAGAGATGGTTGTTTTTCTGGAAGGTTCTCAGACCTGATTGGTGGAGAGCTGCAGAGATGGTTGTTCTTTTGGAAGGTTCTCAGGCCTGATTGGTGGAGAGCTGCAGAGATGGTTGTTCTTCTGGAAAGTTCTCAGGCCTGATTGGTGGAGAGCTGCAGAGATGGTTGTTCTTCTGGAAGGTTCTCAGGCCTGATTGGTGGAGAGCTGCAGAGATGGTTGTTCTTCTGGAAGGTTCTCCTCTCTCCACAGAGAAACATTGGACCTCTGCCAGAGTGACCATCGGGTTCTCTGTCTCCCCCGATCGCTCAGCTCTAGGAAGAGTCCTGGTGGTTCTACAATTCTTGATGATGGAGGCACATCTCAAGGATGATCAGTGTAAACCGGATGAACCTGAACTCAATTTTGAGTATCTTGGCAAAGGCTGTGAATACTTAAGTACATATGGGTTTTTTTTGTGTTTAAATAAATTTGCAAAGATATCAAACAAACTTCTTTCACGTTGTCATTATGGGGTATTGTTTGTAGAATTTTGAGGAAAATAATGAATTTAATCCATTTTGGAATAAGGCTGTAACAACAAAATGTGGAAAAAATGAAGCACTGTGAATACTCTCCAGATGCACTGTAGTTGGATGCCATGTTTGTGGACAGTGGTTATAACACTGTGGTCGTTGATCTCTCGAGTTCTCATACTTGAGATGATGGGGTTACATGTATTAAAATGATGGATTTACATGCTTTCAGAGAGATTACATATATGAGTTGAAGACTTTGCATATGAACAACCTCTATGTTATGACTGGGTACCTTCAGAGTTGAGTTGAACTCTGACCCTTTCAGCACAACGCGGATGAGGGATAGTTTCGGTAATGAAGGTTTGGTCAATATTTTTCAAAAATACAGATACTTTGTTTTCTTTTGCATCTTCGGTCATACTGAGAAAACAACCCTGGGCATCGTTCTTCTGGTGTTCTTCACAGTCAGTAAAAGTGAAGAACTCTTTATTGTCATTAAGAACCGTTTACCGCTTGTAAACGGTCAGTGTCTTAAGGACTGTTTTACAGGTGCATGTGCAATAATTGTTTATGGTTCATTGAACAAGCATGAAAAATATTGTCTAACCTTTTCAAATTAGGATTTTAATTGATATTATCTTTAAAATACAGTAGCTAAGCTAAAAAAGGGCCATTGCTTTTTTTTGCTGAGTTTATATATGTGTATCTGTATTGTTCTGGATCTGCAGCGTGTGTGAGAGCAGTGTGTGTTTCCTCTGAGTTTCAGCTGATATTGTGTGAAACTCCCTCTGCTGGTCTGTCACAGAAACTGCACTGCACCATCACACGAATCCACCAGCTGCCAAAGCATCTGTTTTTGAGGCTACTCCTTTTTTCTTTTTGCAGACCTATGGATACTGACAATAACTTCAGATTAATGGGGTTTAAGTGTTTTGGCAGTGAATGTGACTTGCAATCACAATTAAATATTTCCTCGTTTTTTATTTTTTTAAAGTAAGTTGCACCTGTAACCAGTGCTGATGTTCCCGTCCGCTGGCAATGGCCTCCTTTCAGGATTTAATCAGCATCAGAATACAGATGGTCGTCTGCCGCTGGTCAGAGCAAAGATAAAACATGAATGTCTGTCGATGCCCAGATCCTCACACAAACATCACAGACATGCCTTCACTATCACAGATGCGTGGATCTGTCCCAAAAATACCATCATAATCTGGATTATAGGTCATAATCGATGTGCAAAATGGTCAGAAAACACTGAATTTATCTCAAAGAAACCAATGAAAGGGTAAAATAACAATGTGAGATTAATGTTTGAGAGCATTTCTGAATCTGAAGTTTGGGGATTCAACATCATTCTGCTATAAAGTTCAGTGATATTTCTAATGTCTTTAGATCTCACGAGGGCTGTAACGATACCATATTCTTGCGATACTCCAAACCAAACAGTAAAAGTTAAAACACATACTGTTGTAATGTAATGTACTGCAAATTGATTAAAATGCTACATTTGGTATTACATTGGGTGTGTAAATGAATAGGTTTGGAGTTGGTGCTGGAAACCCAATAGTGACACCAGAATAAAAATATTGATGATTCTGAAGCTGAAACTACAGGATTATTTCACTGACCAGATATTTCAAATAATGTCGGACATTTGGCATTACCAGGACCCACAAATATTCACCCATTGCATTATTATACATTATAATCAACATTATATAGTAGCTTAATGTAGTACTGACACTAAAACACTTGAATTTTCTGACACATACATTTTCATGGGTACATTTGTACACAATACAGATTGTTGCATTTTTGTATTGCGATATATTGTTACACCCCTAGATATCACTGTACCAAAGATAAAAATATTCCTGCGTAATGTTGGTAAATTGTCTTATAAAGTGGCACATGATGTCTGTTGCAAAGCAGTAAACTGGACAATTAAGATGTAGTAAAATGCAAATGCAAATAAAGTTTATTGAACCACGAGTGCCAAACTTTTAGAACACAAGAATCACAGTGAAACAAGCATTCTCTGGTCTGCTGTGAGCTAATTTGTAAAATAAATAGACAAAAATATTGTTGTTATAATTACACCGAATGCTGAACTGAGTAAGAACATCTGCATTAACCCGCATCTGTTAAGAAACATTAAATCACTGTCCTTTTACTGTCTGACGCTTGACATGCAATTCAGTTAAACAATCCAAACGTTTTTTTCTGCTTTTAAACAAATGAATGCAAAATAAACGAGCAACACTTTATTTAGCTACATCTTCTTCTCCAGTCCAATCTCATGTCGTCTTGTCTCGTTAAACTACTTCCTTTTGTTTCCGCCATTGGCCAGAATCATCACCAGCCGCATGAAGATGTTGAGCGTGTCCATGTAAATGCCCATGCATCTGCAAGAGAAAGACACGTGAGCGGGATGCGGTTCGCAGCGTGTGGACAGTCACACTGTGTGACGTCATGGAGAGGTTTTCTTCCACTTGTCCACAGAAAACACTTACGCATTTATGGGGTCATATTTCTGAACGCCATAAAGAGGGTGTGTCTCGGCGCGCTTGATGACCTTCTGTGTGTCGTACAGCAGAAACATGCTGAACAGCAGCAGTCCTCCGTAGACGGCCACGGAGTAGAGCCCGGCCCCAAGCGCTGAGCTGGGCGGCAGGAACATGGAGCCTGTGGAGAACAGCAGAGATCAGATCCTGCGGCCTCTGAGAAAACACAGAGTCCAGCGCGAGTGAACCGTACCCAGAGACGAGGCGAACACGACCCCGAAGCCCACGGCCAGCGGGCCGCCCATGCTCAGGAACTTCTCGCTGGGAGCACACATGGCCACCGTCGACAACCCTCCCACAATGCCTGCGGTGTACCAGGCGGCTCGCATCACCAGGGGTCCGCCCAGCAGCGTCAGCGGGGCTACGACGGCCCCCATCACTCCTGCACACAGGGATGCACTTCAGTGCCAGTTCAGAAGCGTCATGTGACACACAGGAAAACACTTCAATACGCTTCATTAGAGTCATGTGACACAGGCACACAGGAATACACTTCAATATGCTTCATTAGAGTCATGTGACACAGGCACACAGGAATACACTTCAATACCACTTCAGGAGGGTCATGTGACAAGAGCTGCACTGTTCGTCCACACAGGAGGGATGACTTCATGTGAGAGCTTTTTTTTCCCTTTTGAAATGTTCTGCAGTGCTCAACTAAAGGAAAGCATTAATCTGAACACAGACTACAGCGCCCTCTAGGGGTCAGTGACAGCATTAGCATTCCGGCTCTCTGTACCTGCATGCAGGGCCCAGGCCAGGTGTTTGGGCAGGGGACTGTTCTCGTACGAGATCGACCTCACCAACATTCCTGCGCCAATCACAGCAGCGAACGTCGCACCGATAGCCTGCGGACCAGTCATACGTTTGTCACAGCACTGATCAAGAAATTCTACCAATCTATAAATTCAGCAAAATACAGGAAACGCCACTTAAATATTTAATATTCCTCTCAATATAAATATTAAACTACAAGCTGGATCATTAAGAATCAAGTAAAATGTATTTTAAGGGTTATGAAACTCAAACAATTTTAGACGTGAACAGATATGTACAGGTTGCACATCACTGAAAACACAAAGCACTCATAAATGTTATCAATAAGTGGAAATTGGTTATTTTTGCATTTTCCCGAGCAATTTCGTTCTTCCGGGTTGAAAAGCAAAGTCGAGGCGACGTGTGGGAATGTGAGGTAGAAGTGCCCTCGGAGCGTGTGATTGGCTGAATGTGAGTTAGAAGTGCCCTCGGAGCGTGTGATTGGCTGAATGTGAGGTAGAAGTGCCCTCGGAGCGTGTGATTGGCTGAATGTGAGTTAGAAGTGCCCTCGGAGTGTGTGATTGGCTGAATGTGAGTTAGAAGTGCCCTTGGAGCGTGTGATCGGCTGAATGTGAGTTAGAAGTGCCCTCGGAGCGTGTGATTGGCTGAATGTGAGGTAGAAGTGCCCTCGGAGCGTGTGATTGGCTGAATGTGAGTTAGAAATGCCCTCGGAGTGTGTGATTGGCTGAATGTGAGTTAGAAGTGCCCTTGGAGTGTGTGATTGGCTGAATGTGAGGTAGAAGTGCCCTCGGAGTGTGTGATTGGCTGAATGTGAGGTAGAAGTGCCTTCAGAGCGTGTGATTGGCAGTGGCGGAATTCTACGTGAGATGACCCTCGAAATAATAGGCTTGTTCGAGTTGAACCGGCGCTGCACAGACCGATTGGTGAATGACATCAAAATACCACGAAAGCGATTAGAGAGTAGACGGCTCTGCATTCTGTACTTTGATGTCAAACCGATCGGTCTGTGCAGCGCCGGTTCAAGTCGAACAAGCCTATTCTCTGCATTTATTCATGAGAAAGAGCTCGTTCAATCCAATCACTGCGCTGGATTACGCATGAGATCATCGCATTACAACGGAGAATTCAAACATCCGCGCATGAGAGCGGTGTCTGGGCGTAGCGCCGCGATGAGTTCAACAACGCTCATAATGCGGATCATATCGCTCATGTACCAGCACCGTGTGTGCGCACGTCTTCATCAAATGAAATATATGTGCACACATAAGGACACTGATACAGCCGTACGTCTGATCACGAACGCGACGACGGGTTATTCTGATACACAGAACACAATGATGTAGAACAGTGGTTCCCAAACCGGCCCTGGAGGACCCCCAACACTGCACGTTTTCTTAGTCTGGCTAATCAAACACACCTGGTTCAGCTCATCATCACATGGGTTAGGACAGGTCACTCCAGGACAGGTTAGGGAACCACTGATGTAGACCAACAACTCAAAGAACAGACAAAAAAGTAACTATGCCTGTTTTCTTTCTGTTAAACTGAGCGTTGTGTGTTCAGAGACTGTAGTGCTCGTAAATGTAATGGAAATATTATTATTAGACCTTTTGAATGTTCTTCCACGTTTTCCCTTGTTTTGGCAGTTTGTTATATAGGGTTCGATTTTTAACCCTCAACTCTGTTTTTTTTTCTCATGTCATATTTTATTATGCTAATGAGTGTGTCAGGTCTGTGTTTTATTGGCTGCTGTCTCCCCTCTTCCCCCCTCTACTCTCCCACTTTTACACGCACATTTTTTGAGACTTTTTCCAACTCGCAGGTGTGAACAACCAGGCTAAAACGGGGATTTCATGAAAGGCAAAGAATAAAAAGTTTGTTAATTCATAAGATCTGTTGCGTACCATCCAGGAGCCCCTCATCATGAGTCCCATGAGCGCCGGCGTTCTGCTAACGGCCACCGCGGACAGAGCCGTCAAACACACACTTCCAGAGAAATACATGTATGTGGAGTGGATCCTGTCCTTCACATACTGAGGCCAGATCCTGTAAACACAGCCTTAGTTCATCAGGAGAAATGCTCTGGCTACCAATCGAACTCCAGTCACTGACTCAACGAGAGGCTCATTCATCAAGTTCATCAGATCTTTTGTTTCTGCTGGCATGATGAGATCAGTTCTAGCACTCATGTCATTTAGGGGCCGTTTACACGACACCATTTTCAACTAAAAACTTTTTATGTTTTCTATTTTGGCCACATAATCATTGACTTCATTTACACGACAACGGCGTTTTGGGGGCCTAAAAAAGCAATCTTTTGAGAACAGGATTCAAACCGCAAGTGTTTGTAAATGATCCCGTTATTGTTATCATGTAAACATGCCCTTATAGTGTTAGGATGTGAAAGTGACTCTTACACTGCTTTCTCTATGGCTCCCATCTCGTTGGACATCCCGAAGCCGTAATAGCACAGCGATCCCAGTCCCACAGCGGCGCCTCCCGCCAGGAACACCCGGCCCATGTTGTGCACTGCGGAGGAGAGACACTCTAGCAACACTCACATACACATCTTCCACTTATTTAGAGTTTGTAGGATTAGACATTGAAGGATGCTTTCGTTACAGAATGATCAGGGCCTCGTTTCTCAAAAGTTGATCGTAGATATATTAGTGGCAGTGCTTCTACGATCTACTTAGGCTTACGATGCTTTTGGGAAACGCAGCCCAGACTGGTATTAACATGCGTCTCAGCTGATCCGATCACAAGCTCTATAAATACAGGTGTGAACTGTATCTGAAACTGCACAGGTGTCTCCTCTCTAACGAGCCTAACGACGAGAGGGTAATAATGTTACAGAGTCCAGCTGTGATCAGATCTCCTGAGACTGATGTTTTATACCAGGGCTGAACAACGGCAATAAAAACAAGTGAAAGTGGAGGAATCCTAACAGGAGAACACATGAACAGAATTCACTTTTAATAGCGGTGTCAGTAGCGGGTTCGAACGCTGCCTCCTGAAACTGCTCTCTGGAAGTCTTGCTCCGCCGGAACCCCAGTCTCGTCTTGGTGGAATAACCCTGATCGGAAACAACACAACATTTAAAACAGATCCCACATGACTGGCTCTGGACTGTGTGTGTGTGTGTGTGTGTGTGTGTGTGTGTCAGTCTAGGTGAGGACAATACCTGTGTGGGTCTCATCAGGGGCCGACAGGAGCTGCGCAGGGCAAACGGAGTCTGACCGAGGGCTGACCGGAGCCCAGCCACAGGGGCCGAGCGCAGGCATGACAGCCGTGAGACCAGCATCACTGTCCGCTAACCTGTGTTAAACACGCAGACATAAGGCCCGGGTTAAAGCGTGCAGATATCAGGCCCGGGTTAAACGCGCAGACATCAGGCCCGGGTTAAACGCGCAGACATCAGGCCCGGGTTAAACGCGCAGACATCAGGCCCGGGTTAAACGCGCAGACATCAGGCCCGGGTTAAACGCGCAGACATCAGGCCCGGGTTAAACGCGCAGACATCAGGCCCGGGTTAAACGCGCAGACATCAGGCCCGGGTTAAACGCGCAGACATAAGGCCCGGGTTAAACGCGCAGACATCAGGCCCGGGTTAAACGCGCAGACATCAGGCCCGGGTTAAACGCGCAGACATCAGGCCCGGGTTAAACGCGCAGACATAAGGCCCGGGTTAAACGCGCAGACATAAGGCCCGGGTTAAACGCGCAGACATCAGGCCCGGGTTAAACGCGCAGACATCAGGCCCGGGTTAAACGCGCAGACATAAGGCCCGGGTTCACAGACAGGACTTAGATTAAACCAGGATTAGACCTTAGTTCAATATGGACATTTAAGTAGCTTTTACAAACATGCCTTAGATAAAAACGTTACTTGTGTGCATCTTCAGACAAAACATTGGCACTGACTTAATTTAAGAAAAGTTGTTTTCAGTTAAAACATCATAAACGTGTATTTTAGTCTGGACTAGATTAATCCTGTTCTGTGAGACCGAGGGAAGGGCTGATACTCGTTTCTTATAAACAGCAAAGACACAGATTAAATACAGTCTGTATAAACGGCAAGACAGGACAATAGAAAGTATTATTCAACTACAAACTCATATTCAATAGTATGAATGTTAGATTTGTCAAATATGAGTCCAGTGGCTCGTAAGTTATGTAAAACATTCCTGAGAAGAATATTTACACTTTCTTCTTCTTGTTTAATGGCGATCAACTCCAGAGGAGCATTATCGCCGACATTTACACTATAATGAATGTAAAACATTACGTTTAAAAGTAAAACTCACCAGTTGTTCTGTTATCTAATTTCACCTTCGAGAGATGCGTCTTCACCACTGACGCAACACAGTAAACAACTTCCGGAACCTTCCTGAGTGACGTCACACGACATCGACAGCCGCGCAATGCACTGTGGGTCTTGAAGTTGTTGAGTTAACTTTTAATCATTATGTTCCGCGTGTTTATTCAATTTTTAATATTCATACACCAGAATAGCCAGAGGGATATTTAGCCAGAGGGAGAATAGCCAGAGGGAGATACAAATAAATAAAGCACTGTCTGATACTGTTAAGAATGAACAATAATTTAAATGATTCATTTTAAATTATTTACAAATACCCAGTATTTTCACTGCTTTCCTTTTGAGTTAATGGCGTAAAATTTAGCAAGTAAGAAAATGTAATATATTTTAAAATAGTCTTTCTTTACATCAGTCATTAATCAGGAAAGCTAACATCATTTACACAATAATTAGAAAATTCTATTATACATTTAGTTTTTAATTAATCTTTATGTATTATATTTTCAGCAGTACTTTATTGCAATAATCAGACACAGACACATCTTGTTCAAACAATGAGTGAATTATCTTTTATTATTTCTACGAGGAAATACATATTTTACCTTGCTGTCATTATGATTAGAGTAAGAAGCTAATAAAATAAATCAATAAGTGGGGTTTGTGCAGAAGTAGACTCGCTGACGTCATGGCTCATGTGACGCGCGGCTCTCTCACTCCCTCTCTCTCATTCTCTCTCTCTCTCTCTCTCTCTCTCTCTCTCTCTCTCTCTCTCTCTCTCTCTCTCTCTCTCTCTCTCTCGCTCTCTCTCTCTTTCTCTCTCTCTCTCTCTCGCTCGCTCTCTCTCTCTCTCTCTCTCTCTCTCTCTCTCTCTCTCTCTCTCTCTCGTTTATGTGAATCGCAATCCCAATCAAAGCGAACCTTTTGCGTTTAAAACCAAATGCGTGTCGATCCGCTCATATTTGGGAGTTTTATTTGTATTTCAAATCATTTTTAGAGCTGTGTTTTTGTCATTCCTTCATTTAATAGTTTTAATATGTTACAACGCCGGCCGCGAATGATTGTTGAATGATGGATTCGCATGTTTTAAAACTATTGAACATTGAATTTTACACACCGTGATCTGGATACTGTATTTTCCACCAAGTGAGCGAGGAAACGGTACAGTATCATCATCTTCATCATCGTCTTCATCATCAGATGTGTATTTATCCCGTTTGACTGTCACGAATGATTTTCTTATATAATAACATGGTTTTGAATTTTCAGTGATATTGTAATAGAATCAGTGTAACGCGACTGCATTATTCCTGCATTATTATTATTATTATAACCATTGTATATCAGGGAATAGATGATAATCATATCGTATAATATCCGTCACCAATAATATCTGCATTTACTGGAGATTTGGTGGAAAGAGTCTGAAGCGGAGGATGTTTTTATCACAGATATATGTCATCATTCTGTCAGCCAGTCTCTCTAGTGTGTGTGTGTGTGTGTGTGTGTGTGTGTGTGATCCAGAGTCTCTATAGCGTGTGTGTGTGTGTGTGTGTGTGTGTGTGTGTGTGTGATCCAGAGTCTCTATAGTGAGTGTGTGTGTGTGTGTGTGCGTGTGTGTGTGTGTGTGTGTGATTCAGTGTCTCTAGTGTGTGTGTGTGTGTGTGTGTGTGTGTGTGATTCAGTGTCTCTAGTGTGTGTGTGTGTGTGTGTGTGTGTGATTCAGTGTCTCTAGTGTGTGTGTGTGTGTGTGTGTGTGTGTGTGATTCAGTGTCTCTAGTGTGTGTGTGTGTGTGTGTGTGTGTGTGTGTGTGTGATTCAGTGTCTCTAGTGTGTGTGTGTGTGTGTGTGTGTGATTCAGTGTCTCTAGTGTGTGTGTGTGTGTGCGTGTGTGTGTGTGTGTGTGTGATTCAGTGTCTCTAGTGTGTGTGTGTGTGTGTGTGTGTGTGTGTGTGTGATTCAGTGTCTCTAGTGTGTGTGTGTGTGTGTGTGTGTGTGATTCAGTGTCTCTAGTGTGTGTGTGTGTGCGTGTGTGTGTGTGTGTGTGTGATTCAGTGTCTCTAGTGTGTGTGTGTGTGTGTGTGTGTGAGATTCAGTGTCTCTAGTGTGTGTGTGTGTGTGTGTGTGTGTGTGATTCAGTGTCTCTAGTGTGTGTGTGTGTGATTCAGTGTCTCTAGTGTGTGTGTGTGGAATGTGACACTGATGTGAGGGGATCAGAGACAGCGCTTTGAGTCGATGTTGCTTGATGACAGTCAGTAGTCTGGATTTTGAATAGATGGTGTGAGAAAAGAGTGAACACACACTGAGGTTCACACACACACACACACACACACACACGTTTGTAACGCAGGACAGAACTTGTTTCTTAAACACCATCTGTTGCTGGACAGCTTCTCTCACTGTTATTATCTCACACGTATCACAGGTTATGTCTGAACGCTGATCTAATGTTCAGATTCCTGAAGTCTGCGAGATCTGAATGTTGAAGGTTTAGTCATTTTGAACTCTGGCGCATCAGTAAAGGACAAACTTATACATAACTCAAATGCTATTTTACTCTTACAGATGCTATCAGTGTTGGTGTTTGCTAATGTCTCTCCTGAACTAAACTAGCCAGAAACCATAGCAACGACTCAACAGCGGAAACTAAGGGAGAGTGTGACAAATGCAAAAAGAAAAAAGAAATATTCCTTTCTTTATTTGATCAACAACATGAAATTATTACATGACGTCAGGCTTTCCCAGATTGGGGTTCGTGAGTTTAATGGAAAACTATTATAACACTTATTAAAATAGAAAAAAACTAATATTTAATTTGTTTACCTGCAATACCAACATCAGAGAACCGTGAACTAAATTTTGTTATTATTATTATTATTATTGACTAAATTGTATGACTGACCTAACATTAAAATCTAAGTGCTTACTTCCAGTAAATATAGATTTGGGGAATCCTTGCACTTCATGTAAATATGAAACGACGGGAATTGTACATGTAATGTGTTAGAAAGACTAAACCCTTCCAAAGACAGTAATGCTTCCGAACGGATATAAACAGTAGGGTTTCTTAGAAAGGAACATTTAAGATAAAAAAATAGTATATAAATAGAGTTTTTTAAAACATAATGTAATATAATTAAGTACTTAATTTTTGGAATCTGATTACATAATTCCTGATGTGTAATTCCCTGCCGGCACGTTAGTGTGTGTGAGACGCGTCGCGGCACCCGTGTGTGTGAGACGCGTCGAGTCGGATCTGAGGCTGCTGAACTGAGTGCTACTGAAAAACTAGTTTCTTTGTTTCCTCATTAGTCATAAATTATAACTTTTGCTTTAAAGTTTTTGATTTACACAAATTCCGTTTTTCTGTCTCTGTGTTTGTGGAGTGGAAAGCGCTCGTTCTTCATGAGAAGTAAATAAACTGTCCGAGAGGCTTCACGGCGCTCTCCCAGAGGGTTAGATCAATGCTTAACTCTTTTATAGTCATAAGTGAAACGGCAATCTTACAGAATCATATTTATTTCTCCAAATAACAGACTAGATTTACTCTGTCTGAAACTTTAAGTGTCTGCCATGATATCTTGAGATTTTTGCTGGTATAATTGCAAATTTACTCCATCTCTGCGTAGACATGAAATGTAAAGAAAGACTTTTGGATAATTCATATGACAATTGTCCACTTGCGGTCACAGTTACTGTAGTTTCTGTTCAGTGTTCACTGTGTTCAGCTTCGCTTCGCCTGTCTTGTTCTTGTTTCTTGTGCTCACATGTGTTTCACGTTTCTTCGATTGGCTTCTTCGGTCTATTTAAGCCCTGTGTTTCTTTCAGTTCATTGTCAGTTCTGCTTCATGTTTACTTGGCTTGTTCTGTTTTTTTGTAGTTCCTGCATTAATAAAGAATACTGGCATTTAGATCCTTTGGGTTTATTATTGTGACACTTGTAGGGAGCAACAAAAATCAGCTCAGATATTAGAGGTATATTCAGCCGATTTCACGTCAGCATGTCTATCCCAGTTGCTAAGTGTAATAAATGTTTGTTGTTCTGTATTTGCAGTTTCAGTAAACGGTTTCTTAGTTTCTGAGAAAATGTTCCTAAATTCACAGATTTACACAGCAAATGTTCTTTATCATATTATTTTAACTGAAAAGGAATTTTTCACACCATGATGGGGTGATATTAGTTTCATGAACCGCACCTGTTTCTGAAAACTGGTTCATATGATCATGAAACGGCATTTCTGTTTATATGAGTTAGAGATTCAGGCGGAGGTTGGTGTGAAACAGACTGTGACTAAAAATAGCTTTATATTTTAGGAAAGTTTTAAGGTATTAATTTAAACCCTATACCCATCACCCTCTGCTGTGAGATCAGTATCTGAGTGATAATTAGTCAAGTCGAGTCTCCTTCATTTATACAGCGCTTTAACAATATAGGGGTTTCAAACAGCTTTACAGTGATGATAGATTACAGTAACAGAGATTGTTTAGGCTTTAAACAATTTGCATGGAGACGTGGATTGGAAGTGGGGACATGAGTCCTTTCTCTGAGCTAATACCGTTCACTCGTTCATCGGGTCGAGGACGAGGACTGGTCTCTATATTCAAAGAGACATTTAATTGCAGAATAATAGCAACGGAAAAATGCGGATCAGTTGAACGAAAACTGCTGATACTGGACATTGGAAATCCAGTTGCCATTGCTATTATTTATAGGCCTCCAAAAGCACAGAAAGATTTTATTAATGAATTTGGCGACTTCCTTGGAGGTTTGTTTTCAAAATTTGATAGATTACTTATTTTGGGTGATTTTAATATACATGTCTGCTGCCCAGAAAATGTGATGACAAAGGACTTTTTAAACTTGATTGATTCTTTTGATCTAACCCAAATAGTTAATGATCCGACTCATATGTACGGCCATACTCTAGATCTGGTATTAACACATGGTCTCTCTACTTTACTTTACTTTATACTTTATTGTCATTGTACACAAGGTACAACGAAATTGCAAAGCCTCTGCATAAGGTGCATGGTACATAAAAAAGACAAATACATAAAAAAAAAAAATAAAAAAAAATACATTAGTTAAGTAAGTACGAGTACATAAAATACATAGTACAAAGAGATGTATTAAAATATTTACGCCCATTGTGCTTGGAAAGAGGTCAGTACATACCAAAAAGTTCACTGCATATGTGTGTTCAGTGCAACCACAGCTCTTGGGAAAAAGCTGTCCCTGAGTCTTTTTGTCCTAGATTTAAAACGTCTGTATCGCCTACCAGAGGGCAACAAGTTAAACAGATGGGAACCAGGATGGGAGTGATCTTTTTCGATGTTCTGGGCTCTGCTGAGGCAGCGGGAATTGTAAAGGTCCTTCAGGGAGGGAAGAGGGCATCCAATGATCCTCTGCGCGGTGTTGATAGTCCGCTGTAAATCATTGAACACTTTGACACGCTGTAAATCATTGAACACTACTGAAGGCTTAGAATTAAATGATGTTTAATATTCCTATCTCATGCTGTTTTGTCAATCCTGTGGAATCTCTGCAATGTTTTCACAGATTTTCATCAAAGACTAGTACAGAATTTATCGCTAAGTCCAATAAGGCGTGCAAGGTGTATGACTCTGGTTTTCAGGATGTGGGTGTTCGATGAACACCTGTATTGGCTGCATTCAACCTGTAAAGATGTGTTATATGCAGTGGCTCCTCAAAATATTAAACAGCATAAAGTTAGGTCCGATCCGTGGTTAAACGATGCAATAAGAGGCCTTAGACAAAATTGTAGGCAAGCAGAGAGAAAATGGAAGAAAAATAAGTTACAAATTTACTATATCTATAAAATTTTCAGAGGACAGTAAAATTAGCCAAATCAAAATATTTTGTTGAGATAATAGAAAAAAAATGGTAACAATCCGAGGACATTATTTAATATTATAAATACAGTTTTAAACCCTCACATATTAAATCTCTATCCGACCCCATTGATATGTGAGAATTTTCTTAGTTCATTTAAAACAAAGATTGAGAATCTTAGAGGAAGTATCCCACAATTGAACAATTACTTTTTAAACCTTTTTACACAGACTACAGTTTTTAATCAATTTGATCTCATTACTTTTCAGCGGCTACGGAAAATTGTAAGTAGCCTGAAACCTACCGGGTCAGCTATAGACATGGTTCCTCCTCGGTTCCTGAAAGAAAACATTGAGGTTGTTGGACCTAGTATTCTTCAGATTGGGAATAAAAGTTTAGATACAGGTATTTTTCCTAGCACGCTGAAACAGGCTTTTGTGCAACACGTGTTAAAAAAAACAAACTTAGATCCAACTGACTTGAATCATTTTAGACCGGTCTCGCATCTCTCATTTATGTCAAAAATTTTAGAAAAAGTGGTGCTCAATCAATTACAAGTTTATTTAGAACAGAATAAGATTGGTGAAGTTTACCAGTCTGGTTTTAAGAGGCTTCATTCTACAG
Source organism: Tiaroga cobitis (assembly GCA_030578255.1). Lineage (NCBI taxonomy): Eukaryota > Metazoa > Chordata > Actinopteri > Cypriniformes > Leuciscidae > Tiaroga > Tiaroga cobitis. Next base: position 41,076,437 of record CM060602.1, on the reverse strand, counting down.
AGACTGCCCTTGTAAAAGTGTTCAATGATTTATTGATGACAGTGGATTCTGGTGATTCAGCAGTGTTAGTTTTATTAGATTTAACCGCAGCCTTTGATACAATAGATCACGCGGTGTTGCTGTCGCGGCTAGAGGAATATGCAGGGATTCAGGTGAAGGTCCTGAATTGGTTTAGGTCATACCTGACTGAAAGAAGCATGGCAGTGCGATTCGGCCAGTATACATCAAGTTCTACACCTCTGATATGCGGTGTGCCACAAGGCTCTATCCTGGCCCCAACACTTTTTTCACTTTACATGCTACCGTTGGGAGATATTTTTAGGAGGTATGACATTGCATTTCATTGCTATGCAGACAACTTGCAAATATACTTACCATTAGTAAACTGAAGTACCCTGGGGCCTCTAATGTCCTGCCTGTCTGAACTTAAATCATGGTTGGCCTCTAACTTTCTATATCTTAATGAAAATAAGACTGAGATTGTAATATGCGGGTCCAGAAGAACAAGGAGCTCAGCGGAGTTAAATTTCGGCCCACTCTCAATACATGTTAAAGAACGTGTTAAAAACTTGGGTGTTTACATTGATAGCTCTCTGAAGCTAAATGCACAGATAAACCATGTGGTGAAGACAAGTTTCTTTCACTTGAGAAACTTGGCTAAGATGAAATGGTGTTTGACGTATAAGAGCCTTGGAATTGCTATTCATGCGCTTATATCGTCAAGACTTGATTATTGTAACTCTTTATATAAGGGTATTAGTCAAGCTTCTATTCTACGGCTGCAAAAGGTCCAAAATGCGGCAGCGTGATTATTATTGAATATTAAAAAAACGAGAACACATCACTCCATCTTTGATCGCTCTACATTGGCTTCCGGTACAATATAGAATTGATTTTAAACTTCTTTTATTGGTGTATAAATCACTCAATGACCTTACACCGACTTATTCATCAGCTCTGTTAGTATCAAGTATCAATCAGGAAGAACCTTGAGATCATCAACTCAAAAGTTGCTGAAAATTCCACGGACTAAGTTAAGGCTGAAAGGGGATCGGGCTTTTGCAGTAGTAGTGCCAAGACATTGGAATAGCTTGCCATCATATGTTAGGGATGCTGACTCTGTACATGTTTTTAAAGTACAACTTAAGACACATCTGTTTGCCATGGCTTATTCGTCTTAAATGTTTTTATTTTGTTTTTTATTCTATTACTATTGTAGTATGTTTGTTCTTTCTATTCTTCAGTGAGAATGTAAAGCACATTGGTCAACTTGTGTTGTTTTAATAGTGCTATATAAATAAAGGTGACATTGACATTACAGCAGCTCCAGAATAAAGTTATTGTCCAGCTAAAGTTAGTTTTGATTGATTCACTTCCATTGTAAAGATCATTAGTTATCAACTTAGGGGCCGCTAACACGACACCGCTTTAAAAGAAACCCTTAACACGCTCTGGCCGCTCATCCGCACAACAGTGTTTAGAGCTTGAGAACGCAAACCATGAAACAGGTGCAAGCCTTGAAAAATGTTGAAAAAAAAAGGTTATCTCTGCGCAAACTTCAAAAACGCAAACCTGTGAAACGCTGACGGTGTGCACATGAGCATCACTTGTTTAGTCTATAGGTGTGTGCGTTTGAATATATGTGCGCAGGTGTGTAGTCCTTCCTTACAAACCAACCCTCAACAAACTACTTGTCTGGCCTTAAAAAATTATAATACAGAATTTTTTATCGCCTAGCCACGCAAACCGGAATTATCCCGACAACATTTTATCTGTGCAGAGGTAAAGGGAAGGAGGCCTTCACAGGGAGAGACTAGTGACACTTCAGGACTGCGGTGTCGTCGCGTCCAGACGCTGGTCCTTCATCAGATCTGGAGTGTGTCCAGACGTAGGTCCTTCATCAGATCTGGAGTGTGTGTGTGTGTCCAGACGCAGGTCCTTCATCAGATCTAGAGTGTGTGTGTGTGTGTGTGTATGTGTGTGAGAGTGAGAGTGTGTCCAGACGCAGGTCCTTCATCAGATCTGGAGTGTGTGTGTGTGTGTGTCCAGACGCAGGTCCTTCATCAGATCTGGAGTGTGTGTGTGTGTGTGTGTCCAGGCGAAGGTCCTTCATCAGATCTGGATCCGGCGGACTGCGGTAAACCTCAGGATAAACAAAGACACTAATATTAGCGTAGATGCCATTCTTCTTATGATGTAACGAGTACATCAAGATTTAAGGGAAGTGTTCCCGGTTCCGGCTGACCTAATCTATGCAGCCTAACATTGAGTTATAGAAGTCTATAGTGTGTGTATACAAAATGTGTATGCTATGCCAAAGAGACGTGTTTTTAGTCTAGCTTTGAACTGACAGAGTGTGTCTGCTTCCCGGACAATGTTAGGAAGACTGTTCCAGAGTTTTGGTGCTAAATAGGAAAAGGATCTACCGCCAGCAGTCGATTTTGATATTCTAGGTATTATCAACTGGACGGAATTTTGAGATCGCAATAGACGTGAAGGACTATAATGCGTTAAGAGCTTGCTCAAGTACTGGGAGCTAAAACATTTAGTGCTTTGTAAGTAATCAACAATATTTTAACATTTATACGATGTTTAATAGGCAACCAATGCAGTGTTGACAGAACCGGGCTAATATAGTCATACTTTCTGGTTCTGGTAAGAACTCGAGCGGCTGCATTTTGGACCAGCTGGAGTTTGTTTATTAAGCGTGCAGGGCAACCACCCAGTAGAGACCAGCAGCCATGTCACCCCGTAGCCCAAGACTGGTTGCCCACTGAAGCTAAGCAGGGTTGAGCCTGGTTAGTACCTGGATGGGAGACCTACTGGGAAAACCAGGTTGCTGCTGGAAGAGGTGTTAGTGAGGCCAGCAGGACCCTGTGCTCTGTGTGGGTCCTAACGCCCCAGTGTAGTGACGGGGACACTATACTGTCAAAGAGCACCGTCCTTCGGATGAGACGTTAACCCTCTGGGGACCAAAGGTTTTTTGGGGCCCTTGGGATGTTTTGACATGCACTGACATTTGTGCTTTTTTCAGTTATTTATAAACATGTTAATGGCAAAGGTGTAAATTCACTCTATATAGCACACACGGGGCTATCATAATATGTTAGCAACATGCATGTACATGTTTGTATTTTTGAGAGAATATTATTTATGCGTGGTTATTGAAAAAACTAAAAATAAAAGTTTCTGAAATAAGGCCACAAAACACATATTGATTATTTCTTCACAAGACTTTTGAAAATTGTATTACATAGTCTAGAATATTTGCTCCAAAACTATGTGAGAAACATCCTGACTACTCATTCAGATAAGTCAATAAAGTCTTTTAGAATGTGTATGACGTGTTTTGTTTGAGAAAGCTTTATGCGAGGAGGCTTGATCTCTCATTAGTATGTATCGATTTCACACCTGAGAAAGACAAAGACCCTCCCATAATGGCCCTATTAGGTGCTATCAGGCCATATGATTATGAAGAGCCTTGCAGAAAGAATGAGGAGATTTAAAAAAGAATGGCTTTTAGATTGTTTGGATTTATTTACAACACACACACACACACACTGCTTAGAATAAGTGAACACACCCATGCTAAAGTTGACTAAAAAGAGGAATAAAAAATCGTAATGCCTTAATTAAAAAAATTAGGAAAACTCCAACCTTTAGGGACATGAATAATGTCCTTGAATTCTTTGTGAATGAAAAATTTATCACAAATAATTAAATGTTCTTCTTTAAAATACAGGGTGCATACGTCTGGACACATCTATCACACACCCTTCACCATATAGACAAGGTTTTATTTCAGTTCAAAGTTAGTTGGAAAAATCTTGAAAAGAAAATTGTCTTATCCATAAATGTCTTAGTTTGATCATACATATTTCAAAGTTGAGGATTCATTATTTTGATTTAGCTTGGATTGGAACAAACACTAGACTATAACATCTTAGTTGATTAGTTTATTGACAAAACATACTATATATTTAACATATGAGCAGAAACTCCTAACAAAGCTTATTTGATGTCTATTTTAGAGTAAAAACTTTATACTCTATCCAAAACTAGTCAACAAAATGTCTTTTATTTCGTCTATAACAGTGCGTATCTGTGCGTTCATTCATTCATTCATTCATTCACACACACACACACACACACACACACACACACACACACACACACACACACACACACACACACACATGATTCACATTTAAACAGTATACTATTTTTCCATTTACAGACACTAACGTTATTCTATATCGCGATTAGAACAAAGCACAAGCATAAAACACTTACACACTTCTCAGCTGAATCTGTTGCTCCTCCTCGTGGTGAAAATAAACCAGCACTTGTTCTGAGGTAGGTAAATGTCCCAGGATTGTTCCTCATAGCCGCTCAAGATGACAGTAGATTAATCTGACTAAAAAATATAGTGTGTTTTCAGAGTTTATGGGCGTTAACGCGTCTCAATGTGGTGCTTCACGTATTTGCGTTTGAATAGCGCGTGCTCTCCGTGGGCGTGTCACATTACCGGAGATAATGAGCTGAGAGAAAGATAATTAGAATGTCTGACACGTCTCTCTTTTTATATAGATGACATAAACGGAGAATATTTATTTTAGTTTTGAATCGGATCATTTAAAAGTACAAACTCAAATGATTTAAAAGATATATTGCTCATGTCTGGGTGAATAGTATTTGCTGAGTTTTGTTGAAGATTAGAGACGTGCTCCAGGAAAAAAGTTCACGGTGACTGAGAGGCAGAACGCACACCCTGTTTATATTCTTTATTTTACAAAAGCACAATATTTTATTTCGATTGTATGTGGGCACATAAAAAAGTAGACATTTAACAGATTATTTTCTCATATTTCGTAACTCTATATGAACAGAAATGATGGTAGTACTTTAAGTCTATTTTTCTGCTATGTGAAAAAAACGAGCAAAACGCGCCGGCGCGTTTCTGGTCCCCAGAGGGTTAAACCAAGGCCCTGACTCTCTGTGGTCACAAAAAATCCCAGGATGTCTTTCAAAAGAGTAGGGTTGTAACCAGGGGCGTAGCCACCATTTCAAAAGTGAGGGGGACAGAATGTCAAGCGTAATACCAGTTTTTTTTCTTCAGACTTTTGTTGAGGTTTTTGCTTAATTAGCTTAATATGCTATTTATATTTAAAGCAATAAACCAGAAAGAAAGTTGTCCAGTTCTTTATATTGGACATGCAGGGGTTTTCCTGGCTTAAAATGAGGCGGACGTGGTAAAATCGTGATCATGTATTTTAATAAGATAATAAAATGTGTATTTTTCGTAGACCATCATATAGTCTGCTGTGGCACAGTATTTTTGTAGGTGGATCTCGGTACCTCTAGAGGGGTCCGGGGGCATGCCCCCACCCCCCCCCCCCCCCCCCCCGTGAGAATTTTTTTTACATTTTGAAGATAAATTCATTAATCTGGTGCACTTTGAGTCCCCCGAAGCCAAAATAAATAATCCAACCGCCCAAACATATGCTATTCTCTGATTTAGATATCTGATCATCGCATTACAATTATTCAAATTATCAGTGTTAAGCATGATAATATGGTTAAATATCACACTGAAGCTGATTTAAAAATGACATTTACTTAAAATTAAAGTTCTTTTTTTTTGGCAAAATTACATTTTCTTACTAGCCTAAACAAAGTCTGTCTTACTAAACTAAAACTTTCCAATTGAAAACCTTCAAACTTTCTAGTTAGGCTTTTTCAAGAGAACTTAAAGTTTGTAAAGTGTTACCAAATTATGATAAACATCATGTACACGTTACACCGCTGCCTGATTCAAGTAGATCGTGGCTGTTAATGCATGAAAATACAAATTCAGCATTAACATTTAACATGTGTATTCTAATTTGAAGGGCTTTGATAACATATCTGTGAAAATAAAATGCATTACGAGTAAACTACCGGTAGATTGAAAATACTGCATGTTTGTTCGGGTAGTGAATTTACAACAAAACCTGTTAATTATTTAACAAGAGTGAATACAATACAAACAAGATTGTGCAAAACAATTCGGATACTACATGACAACTTACTTACAGTGCTTGACTTTTTCGTGAAAAAGGAGTGAAGAGTTTTTTGCCATTTTGAACTCTCTGAAACTGATGGATTCGGCGCGGGTGCGCGCATGGGCGTGCCGTAGGCTAATGCACGAGTGACTGATAACCATGGAAACGTGAAAGTCACGTATGTAGATAGACTATCCCTTGACTCTTTGGATTTTAAATCTCGAGGGTATACACACCCGCGAAAACACCCGCGAAAATCCTCAGCTTGTCGTAGACACACTTGCCCTATGAAAAAGTGCGGGGGACGAATTTACATTGTATAAAAAGTGGGGGGGGACACGTCCCCCCCGTCCCCCGCGTAATCTACGCCTATGGGTGTAACCCCAGCATCCTGGCCAAATTTGTCCATCATGGCCTCCTAATCATCCCCATATACTAATTGGCTTCATCACCAGCAATAAGCTGGTCTCCTCTCCACCAATAAGCTGGTGTGTGGTGGGCGTTCTGGTGCACTATGGCTGCCGTCGCATCATCCAGGTGATGCTCGACATTGGTGGTAGTTGAGGAAACCCCCCCCCCCCTTCTATGTAAAGCGTTTTGAGTGCCGAAAAAAGCGCTATATAAATGTAAAGAATTATTTATTATAATATAGAGCATTACAATAATCTAGCCTTGATGTCATGAACGCATGAACTAATTGTTCCGCATTTGTCATTGAGAGCATATGACGTAATTTAGATATACTTTTAAGATGGAAAAATGCGGTTTTACAGATACTATTCACGTGCCTTTAAATGAAAGATTGCCAGTGTTGGGAAAGTTCAGTTTTTACATGAACTAGTTCAAAGTTCAGTTCACAAATTTTAAAATGAACTAGTTCATAGTTTTTTTTCTCCATATGTTGCTGCGAGCTATTTTTTTTTATTATTGCCAAAGCCCATATACAACCACAGACAGCAATTATTTTATCGGCAGGCAAAGGTTGCATAGAAATGTAAGATTTTTAACATCCTCACCGACCTTGTCATAAAACTCGTTTAAATGATCATACGACGCCTCCTTGATGCTTTGTCGACTACATGCTGCTTTTTGTTTTGATGACGCATGCGGTGGTGTGTGCGACACTGGTGGATTGGATGGATGTTTGGATTGGAAGATTGGATGTTTTTTTCGCTACTTATTAAGGCCTGTGTACGTGTGTTTTAGCCGGGTTTTCGTCTGGAAGGCTCTATAGAAATCTGGCACCCTATATTGAACGAAGTTAAACTGAGAGAGCGTGCGTTCACAGACACCAGAATGAACGAGTTCACAGTAACGTTCATCAGGCAGTAATACAGTACGTTCAGTTCACATTCGCCCAAAATTTGAAAGAGTTCATGAACTATCGTTCAATGAACACGTTCAGGCACAACACTGAAGATTGCTATCAAAGAGCACACCCAGGTTCTTAACCGACGACGAAGACTTGACATAGCAGCCATCAAGTGTTAGACAGTATTCTGGGTTATTACGTGAGTTTTTTGTTTTTATTAATTTTTTTGTCCAATAATTCGAATCTCTGTTTTTTCAGAATTAAGTAGTAGGAAATGACTAGTCATCCAGTTTTTTATATCAGCTATGCATTCCGTTAATTTTGTGAATTAGTAAGTTTCGTCGGGGCGTGAAGAAATATAGAGCTGAGTATCATCAGCATAACAGTGAAAACTAATGCCATGTTTCCTAATGATATCTCCTAATGGTAGCATGTACAGAGTGAACAGCAACGGTCCTAGTACTGAGCCTTGTGGTACGCCATACTGAACTTGTGATCGATAAGACATCTCTTCATTTACTGCTACAAACTGATAACGCTCAGATAAGTATGATTTAAACCATGCTAATGCAATTCCACCAATGCCAACATAGTTTTCTAGTCTATTTAAAAGAATGTTGTGGTCAATAGTATCAAATGCAGCACTAAGATCGAGTAACACTAATAGAGAGATACAACCACGATCAGATGATATGAGGAAATAATTTGTGACTCTAATGAGAGCGGTCTCAGTGCTATGGTACGGTCTAAATCCGGACTGAAAATCCTCGCAGATATCATTGCTTTCTAGAAAGGAACATAGTTGTGAAGATACTGCTTTTTCTAATATCTTTGACAGAAAAGGCAGATTCGAGATCAGCCTGTAATTGACTAATTCTGTAGGATCAAGTTGTGGTTTTTTAACAAGAGGTTTTATCATAGCCAGTTTAAAGGTTTTTGGTACGTATCCAAGAGACAAAGATGAATGAATGATATTAAGAAGAGGATCTATGACATCTGGAAGCATCTCTTTCAGTAGCTTAGTCGGTATAGGATCTAACATACAAGTTGTTGATTTAGATGATTTAACGAGTTAATAAAATTCTTCCTCTCCTATAGCAATGAATTAATCGAATTTTTCCTCAGGGAGACTACAATGCACTTCCTGATGCGATACTGTGGTAGACGGTTGCATAGTTATAATTTTCTCCCTGATATTATCAATCTTGTAAGTAAAGAAGTTCATAAAGTCATTACTGCTGTGCTGCTTGGAAACTTCTGGGCTTGAAGCTTTATTTTTCGTTAGTTTAGCCACTGTTTCAAATAAATACCTAGGGTTTTGTTTATTTTCTTCTAATAGGGTGAAAAATAAGGAGATCTGTCAGTTTTTAAGGCCTCTCTGTACGCAATCGTGCTTTCTTTCCATGAAATGCGAAAAAACTCTTCTTCTTGTTTTCTTCTAGTTTCGCTTCATTTTTCTGGCTGCTCTCTTAAGGGCCTGAGTGTGCTCGTTGTACCCCGCTTTGGATTATTTTCTTTACAGTTTTTCTGTATTGCTAAAACACTAAACCCCATTCTCTGAACCAAATTATCAATAGCCTAAACCAATTTGTCGAATAAATCACTCTTTCTGTATAACATTAAACAAGTTCAGGTAGTTAAAACACTGTTTGCAAATCTCATGCACTCTTTTTTCAAAACTCTAAACACATTTCGCACTGTGATGTACTTGTGTTTCAAAATGCTAAACACAGGCAGGCAAAAGTTAAACACTACTACAACACAGTTGTCATCGTTTACACACAACGACTCAAAATTGTTCACACTTATTTCTAATGATGTGATCAAACCAAACCAAATATTGTTGATACAATAATGGATGGTAACAATATAAGAGGGAGAGAAGGAAGAGTATGTGTGTAATGCTGCGTTCACACCAAACGTGAATAGACCGTCAAATTCGCGTCTACCACGTCTAGTTGGACGCTTGAACATTTTGAATCCATTCGCGTGTCCAAAGCGAAATTGACGCATGTAAAAAGCAAGCGTTTGAAGTGAAATTGACGCGCGAATGAGGCGAATTCACGTCTTGTGGGAGGGGCAAGTGCTAGATGGTTGTCTGTTTGCAAGATGGCTGATGTTGATCGAGCATTCATCGAGAGAGTCACCGCTCTGTATTTTCTCTGGAGAGCAGAACAGCGGTGTAGGGGTCATCGTCGCCGTATTTGGGTCCACCAGACCCTCCGGAGGCGAACCCAGTTTGGCGAGTTTCACCACTCGCTCCAGGAGCTGCACCTGGATGACGGCCGCTGTCAGCGGTACTTCCGCCTGTCCGGCGTCCAGTTTGATGACCTGTTGTCCCGCATTGGAGCGAGGATCACCCTCGCCCTCACCCACCTAATCTGTCATTTATTTTTGTTTTGATGATAAATTAAGAGAGCCTCCAAAAGTGATTAACCTGTCCTGTGATTTTTTCTGCTTTGGCGTGGGAGAGATTCTCTGAATGTGGTTTGAAAATGTGGTTTTGTGTTTAAGGTTTTGAGAAAGTGACTGATGGTTTCAAGAAATGTGTTGTAACTAGCTCATTGAAATATTAATAATCAATCATAACTTGTTATAATTGATTATGAATATTTGGGTCAGTTAATCGGTTTAACTTGATGTAGCTACATTACAGTAACATTACAACCAATTACTCGGTTCATCCCGTGAACACTCAATATTAGTTATTAATTAATTAATAGAAATGTACATTTCCGGGGCATGGGAAATGTCTTTCTTGAACTCTTGAGTGAACTCTTTACATGATTCGGTTCCGGCTGAAGTAGAGCCCGTGCAGCAGGGCAGATGGGTGACCGTGAGAGATCGTTCTAGTCGTGGATCAAAGAACCACTCTTCCGTTCCGATTCCCATAACAAACCGATTTGCCCCACTCAGTGAAACACCCACTGAGAATTCTGTTGATTGTGCCCTGGTAATTGGTGATTCGATCACACGGAACGTGAAAATAGAGACACCAGCCACCATAGTCACATGTTTGCCGGGAGCCAGAGCGCCTGACATCAAAGCAAATTTAAAAGTGCAGGCTAATGCTAATCGTAAATTCTCTAAGATCATTATTCATGTCGGCACTAATGATGTTCGACTCCGCCAGTCGGAGATCACCAAAATTAATATTAAAGAGGTGTGTGAACTCGCAAGTACGATGTCAGGCACTGTAATTTACTCTGGCCCCCTTCCTGTACGCAGGAGTGATGAGATAGTTAGCCGATTGGCCTCACTGAACGGTTGGCTGTCGAAGTGGGGTCCGCAGAATAATATAAAATTCATAGACAATTGGAAAAGTTTTTGGGGCAAGCCTGATCTGTTGAAAAGAGATGGTATCCATCCGTCCTGGGCTGGTGCTACTCTTCTCTCTAGTAATTTGGCTCATAGTCTTAGAGATAAAACATGACAATCTGGGGCTCAGGTCAGGAAGCAGACAGACTGGCTAAACCGACCGTCTGCTAGCGGCCTCACGTCACCAAGGTCAGATAAATCCCATCACATAGAGTCTCTTTCACCTAGATGTCATCATATAGAGACTGTGTCTGTTCCCCGAATTTGGAACTCCAAAAAACGTCAGGTTAAAAATTTAATTGATGTTCAACAAATAAAAAACAGATATAATACAGATGAGCAAATGATAAAGCTTGGGTTGCTGAATATTCGATCCCTTACTTCAAAATCTCTCATAGTTAATGATATGATTTCAGATTATAATCTTGATATGCTGTGTTTGACAGAAACCTGGCTAAAACCAAACGATTACATTATTTTAAATGAGTCAACCCCACAAGATTACAGTTATAAACATGAACCTCGTCTGAAAGCCAAAGGGGGAGGTGTTGCTGTAATTTATAGTAATATTTTCAAAACCACTAAGAAATCTAGCTTTAAATATACTTCTTTTGAAGTATTGGTGCTTAATGTAAAAATATATAGTGTAAACGATAAATCACATTTGAGAATTATGCTGGCTACTGTATACAGGCCACCAGGGCACCATAAAGATTTTATCAAAGAATTTGCGGACTTCCTATCAGAATTAGTATTGGCTGCAGATAAAGTACTAATTGTTGGTGATTTTAATATACATGTAGATAATGAAAAAGATGCATTTGGATTGGCATTTAAAGACATTGTAAACTTAATTGGAGTTAGACAACACGTGTCAGGACCTACTCATCGTCGTAATCATACTCTAGATCTAATATTATCACATGGAATAGATGTTGATACCGTTGAAATTCTGCAGCAGAGCGATGACATCTCAGATCATTATCTAGTCTCATGTAAATTACATTTAGCCAAGGCTGCAAAGCCGACTCCGTGTTATAAATACGTTAGACCTATAACTTCTGCCACTAAAGATTGCTTTATCAATAATCTTCCTAATCAGTTTCATCATCTCAGCATCCCGGATAGCTTAGAAGAACTTGATATTGCAACAGAAACGTTTAATTCTCTCTTTTCCAGCACTTTAGACGCAGTTGCTCCGTTGCGCTTAAAGAAGATTAAAGAAAATAGCCCAACGCCGTGGTACAGCGAGCACACCCGGGCCCTTAAGAGAGCAGCCAGAAAAATGGAGCGCAACTGGAAGAAAACTAAACTAGAGGTATTTCGGATTTCATGGAAAGAGAGCTCGATTGCTTACAGAGAGGCTTTAAAAGCTGCTAGATCTGCTTATTTTTCAAACCTATTAGAAGAAAATAAACATAATCCAAGGTATTTATTTGAAACAGTGGCTAAACTAACGAAAAAGAAAGCTTCAAGCTCAGAAGTGTCCAAGCAACACAGCAGTGATGACTTTATGAACTTCTTCACTTATAAGATTGATAATATCAGGGACAAAATTATAACTATGCAACCGTCTACCACAGTATCACATCAGGAAGTGCATTGTAGTCTCCCTGAGGAAAAATTTGATTCATTTGTTGCTATAGGAGAGGAAGAATTCTGCAAACTCGTTAATTCATCTAAATCGACAACTTGTATGTTAGATCCTATACCGACTAAGCTACTGAAAGAGATGTTTCCAGAGGTCATATATCCTCTTCTTAATATCATTAATTCATCTTTGTCTCTAGGATACGTACCAAAAACCTTTAAACTGGCTATGATAAAACCGCTTGTTAAAAAAACACAACTTGATCCTACAGAATTAGTCAATTACAGGCCGATCTCGAATCTGCCTTTTCTGTCAAAGATATTAGAAAAAGTAGTATCTTCACAACTGTGTTCCTTTCTAGAAAGAAATGATATCTGCGAGGATTTTCAGTCCGGATTTAGACCGTACCATAGCACTGAGACCGCTCTCATTAGAGTCACAAATGATTTGCTCTTATCATCCGATCGTGGTTGTTTCTCTCTATTAGTGTTACTCGATCTTAGTGCTGCATTTGACACAATTGACCACAACATTCTTTTAAATAGACTAGAAAACTATGTGGGCATTAGTGGAATTGCACTAGCATGGTTTAAATCATACTTATCTGACCGTTATCAGTTTGTAGCAGTAAATGAAGAGATGTCTTATCGATCACAAGTTCAGTATGGCGTACCACAAGGCTCAGTACTAGGACCGCTGCTGTTCACTCTGTACATGCTACCATTAGGAGATATCATTAGGAAACATGGAGTTAGCTTTCACTGTTATGCCGATGATACTCAGCTGTATATTTCTTCAAAACCCAACGAAACTTACCAATTCACAAAATTAACGGAATGCATAGCTGATATAAAAAATTGGATGACTAGTAATTTCCTACTACTAAATTCTGAAAAGACAGAGATTCTAATTATTGGACAAAAAACTTCCACACGTAATAACCCAGAATACTGTCTAACACTTGATGGCTGCTCTGTCAAGTCTTCGTCGTCGGTTAGGAACCTGGGTGTGCTCTTTGATACCAACCTTTCTTTTGAAAGCCACGTGTCTAGTATCTGTAAAACTGCATTTTTCCATCTTAAAAATATATCTAAAATACGCCATATGCTCTCATTGGGAAATGCGGAACAATTAGTCCATGCGTTCATGACCTCAAGGCTAGATTATTGTAATGCTCTACTGGGTGGTTGCCCTGCACGCTTAATAAATAAACTACAGCTAGTTCAAAACGCCGCAGCTCGAGTTCTTACCAGAACCAGGAAATATGACCATATTAGCCCGGTTCTGTCAACACTGCATTGGCTCCCTATTAAACATCGTATAAATTTTAAAATATTGTTGATTACCTACAAAGCACTAAATGGTTTAGCTCCGCAGTACTTGAGCGAGCTCTTAACGTATTATAGTCCTTCACGTCTATTGCGATCTCAAAATTCCGGTCAGTTGATAATACCTAGAATATCTAAATCGACTGCAGGCGGTAGATCCTTTTCCTATTTAGCACCAAAACTTTGGAACAGTCTTCCTACCATTGTCCGGGAAGCAGACACACTCTGTCAGTTCAAAGCTAGACTAAAAACACATCTCTTTGACCTAGCATACACATAACGCACTATAGACTTCTATAAATTCAATGTTAGGCTGCATAGATTAGGTCAGCCGGAACTGGGAACACTTCCGTTAAATCTTGATGTACTCGCTACATCATAAGAAGAATGGCATCTACGCTAATATTAGTGTCTTTGTTTATCCCGAGGTTTTCCCGCAGCCTGCCGGATCCAGGCCGTGTCCAGATCTGACGAAGGAGATCCGCCTGGACCCGATGACAATGCAGTGCTGAAGTATCCACTATCCTCTCCCTATGGAGGATCCCTTTCCCACTCTACAGATAAAGCGTTGTGAATTCCGGCTCGCGTACCCCGAAGTGATAAAATAAAACAAAATTCTGTATCAAAATTTATAGGCAAGAAAAGTAGTTTGTTTAGGCTGGGTTGTATGAATTATAAACCTGCGCACATATTTTAAAAAGCACATAACTATAGAATCAATTCTGAATGAGCATGTGAACGCCGTCAGCGTTAATCACAGGTTCGCGTTTAAAAGTCTGATCATTTCGACGGAGGTGAATCAATCAAAGTTAACTTTAGCTGGAAATAACATTATTCAAGAACCGCTATAATGCCAAAACAATCTGTTACCTTAAATTATATGTTTATCTCTGTAAAGCTGCTTTGAAACAATCCATTGTCAAAAGCGCTATATAAATGAAGATGACTTGACTTGACTTCTTACTAAGTACTACTAAGAGCAAGTAGTCAAGATCTATGATTAGTGACTCCAGATATGAGCTTGAGACACGGACAACTTTACGTGCGATATGGAAAAGACTTTATTAACTAGACTAAACATTTAAACTACTCTAACATACACATACATACATGCATACAGTTTACCAAGGGAAAGAGAGCTGAAGCAGAATACAGGAAAGCAAGCAGTTATAGCATTGTTAGATGTTCAGCATATCAACAGCCTGAGCAAACCATCAGTTTAGTTCTAACTAGGGCTGCAACTAACGATTATTTTGATAATCGATTAATCGGACGATTATTTTTTCGATTAATCGATTAATCGGATAGAAATTAAATTAGATTTTTTTATTTTTTATAACTAAATAAAACCGTAAATCAGGGTATTTATGTGTAAAAGTGTACTTTAAAAAGTGCAAAAGCCACACATTGAGTTTTACTAATATCAATATTTGCATTGTTTTTAATGATAATTGCTGATGGCAAGTTGACAAACATGATTATTGTTAAAAAAATGATATCCAACATATTATGTTTTAACACAATTTTTGTTAAAACAAATTTACACAGACATGTTGTTCAGATGTGAATATCTGAACTAAAAACAAACTAAAAACATCTAAAATATATAATTCATTTAATTTTTATTTAAAATTAATTATATATAAGGAATATAAGGATAAAGAATATAATATATATTATATATAATATATAAAAGAATATAATATAAGGATAAATTGATTAAATAAATATAGAAAGACTGAAAACAATTGTGTAAACGTAGAGCCGCAGTAGATCGCGTTTGACAAACAATTAAAACTTAGTAGACTAATGCTATAAAAAGAGAACGGAATGGAGGTAACGTTACCCAGCAAGCTAACAGGCTTGAGTAAAGGACAGGAGAAATGATGCATTAGTGCACAAGCATTCGCTGAAAACCACTGAGTACAGTGACTAAAAAACAATATTTTACTGCTGCTGTTATTAACTGCCTTTGTATTTAGTGCTTCACTTTGTAAACACCATTTTAATTTAACCTATTTCTGCGGTAGCGCTATTTTAATCCATCACTTACGTTGCGAGCGAACTGATTGCGCAACCTGATGCTCGAGACAAAATACAGACATCCCAAGATCCCGGAAGTCCCGGGAGTCTCCCTCATATTGATTGCGGCTCCCTGATGCCCGCGAATTAGTTCAAACTCCCGAAATCTAGAGCGCGCAAGCAAGAGCGCGCATGCGAGACAGAAGAGACTGCTCCAAACCGTGTAGCGCGCGCGCTCGGCAGAGAGAGACCTTGCGTGTGTGTGCGTACCAGTAAACGCTCCCCGTGACGTAAGCAGACCAACTAATCGATAATGACATTCGTTGACAACGATTTTCATAATCGATTATAATCGATTTTATCGATTAGTTGTTGCAGCCCTAGTTCTAACACGCCCTTCTTAAAAAGGGGTAAGGATACTTAATGTATCAAATAATGAGACTAAGTTTGATACTTGTCAAATGTCTCGTCCATTTGCATTAAACTGTCCTGATGCAATTTGTTGAGGCTCTGGTTGATCTTTGCTGATGTGGTCTTGATGAGAGAGAACCAGTGGGAGTCAGAGGATCTTTGGTGAATGGGAAGACAAGGCCGCAGCCTGGCACAAGCTTGGGGTCCTTGGGGGACTTCTAGTTCAGCATCATCTTCACGTTAGGACTTCTCAAGAAGGACCAAGAGAGTCAGAGAGCAAGAGGCCAAGATGACCAGAGAGGACAAACAAAGAGACAAGAGGACAATACTGTAAATAAAGCAAGAGTCAATATTATTATTACTACTTTTTTGTCTTTTGCTTCCAGAGCAAAATTTGTTGTGTAAGTCTTCTCTACTGCTGTGAATACATCTCAAATTATGCACAGTAAATTATTCAGAGTAAATTATGCACAGTAAATTATTCACAGTAATGGCTGCCTATAGCAACACCAAAGCAATGCAGTTGAATCCACTCAGAACACCTTAGCAACTACATATTCTGTCCATGTCTGGAGAGACATAATGACCTTAAATGAATTACCCGCTGTAACTACTGACAACATGTGTAAGAAAAACACAAGCTACCAGACATGGACTATCCACAACTGCTACAATACTGTCTCTCAGCAGGTATTGATCGATCAAATAATAAATCTCATATACGTTTGATTCAGATTATGCCTTTGTGGGTATGAAGTGGGAAGTTTAATAACTCAAGATCAGCGTGGTATTACTGTGTTTGTCATAACTAATGTTGTTACAGCAGTGGCAAGGGTGAGGTGAGGATCTAAAAGCAGCAGAAGTTCATTAAAGAAAAACATAAAGACAATCCAACCAGGGAGTGAGAACATAATCTGACCAGGAACAAGAATGCAAACAGCAAAGGCAATGACTGACTAAAACACAGGGTTATATACATACATCAGGTAAACTAAAATGAAGACAAAGAAAACAAGACACACTTGAGGGAACAATTGGCTGCTTCTCAATTCCAAGAGAGCACTTGCGTTCTCGTTGAGACTGGTCTTGCCAGGCGACCTTGAAAGAACGAACTCGGAGTCACTCGAGGACACAGAACGCATCTGTGTGAGAATCGAGATGTGCTGTGATCTTGCTGCTCAACTGATCATCTCACAAAGAGTAATTAACAACCAAAGCACAATAAATACAACATAACATCACAAACAAATGTCACAACCTATTAAACATTTATTTCATATTATTTTATGGCGTGTATTGATGAAATAAGTAGACTATGCATGACATATGCTTTGTCAATGTTAAGATTCTTTTTAATATGCCCATAAAAATACTGCAGTCTTTCAAGTCATCACTTTAGCCAATTAAAATGAAGCAAAACAGTAAATACTTAAAGCTTACAGGCTTCCGTACGTGGACACCCCGCAGCGTCTTCTGGGATTTTTAACGGTTTGATTCTCTCAAGTCTGCATTCAATGCATCCTTGATATCAAGAACTCATCCGGGTTCTTTCATGCGTCCTCTGTATTTCCGTTCTTCAGTATTGGAATTGAACTTCGATAATGTGGTACCAGAACACTTGGACACAAGATCGCTGAAGAACGCATACTGAAAAATAGCCATTAAAAACTAATCAGGGTTGCAATGGTAACAAACAAGGGACACAGGAACTAAACACAAGAGAACACAGAAACAATAGGAAAAGAAAATAACTCCAACCTTAAAGTCCTTCAGACAGGAATCATGACACATGTGTTGTGTGTTTTATTTCAGAGTCAGTTCAGAGAAGAAGATGGAATGATTTGAGAGTGATACACCAGCTGAACACAATCACACACAAGAATGCGCATTAAATATACCATTTCTGTCATCTTTATTGTGACTCTGGTCATCATAGAAAAGGAAAACAACATTATCTCAAAGTAGGTGCTTCTCGCAATATCCTCTATTTATTCTTCTGTATGTGTGAATAACAGTGAAAGAGCACTTTAAAATCAAAAGGTGTCTGGTGTTATTAATTTTTCAATTTCTATTGTTGGAGAAATTGCTTCTTTGAGAAGAGACGAAACATTAAAGGGATATTTCACCCAAAAATGATCATTCTGTCCCATCATGCGGTTCCAAACCCGTTTGACTTTCATTCTTTTTCATTCATTTCATTTTGAGGCTGTTGGGAACCAAACAAACTGGTTATCATATGGACAAAAACCTCCCCAAATATCTTTGTGTTTTGCAGAAGAGAGAAAGTCATATATGCTTGGAAGGACATGAGGGAGAGTAAATGATGACAGAATGATAATTTTTGGGTGAACTGACCCTTTAGCTCTAATAGCAACTATCACGGTTTCTTCTGTGTCTTTCAGGGTGTCTGATAAACTGAGCACACAGCTAACCCCGGTTCCGCTCGGCCCGTCTCTGTCCGCTCCACACAACGCCTCGGCAGACCAACACCTGGATCATCTTCTGGAGAACGCCTCGGCAGACCAACACCTGGATCATCTTCTGGAGAACGTCTCGGATGACCAACACGAGGATCGTCTTCTGGAGAACTCGACATGGTCCATCCAGCAGAGCTTGTCTCCAGCGTCTGCATCAGGAGGACAGAAACACATTCTTCTGCTGGCCACCACTCGCACAGGCTCCTCTTTCGTTGGGGAGTTCTTCAACCAGCAGGGATCAAACATGTTTTACCTGTTCGAGCCACTGTGGCACGTGGAGCGCATGCTATCGGTTGAGTCTGGCGGGACGAACGCCTCAGTCGCTGGGCCGGCGTATCGGGACGTTCTGCATCAGCTGTTCCTCTGTGAGTTCTCGCTGCTGGAGAGCTTCATCGAGCCGGCGCCGCAGGATCATGTGACGGCTTCGCTCTTCCGCCGCGAGTCCAGCCAGTCGCTGTGTGAGGATCCGGTCTGCACACCATTCGTGAGGAAAACGTTCGAGCGCTACCACTGCCGCGTGCGGCGCTGCGGGCCGCTAAACCTTACGCTGGCCACTCAGTCCTGCAAGCAGAAGGAGCATCACGCCATTAAATCCGTCCGCGTGCGACAGCTAGAGACGCTACGTCCGCTAGCCGAGGATCCCAGACTCGACATGAAGTTCATCCAGCTGGTCAGGGACCCTCGCGCCGTTCTCGCTTCCCGAATGGTTGCCTTCTCCAGCAAGTACAAGATCTGGAAGAGGTGGGCCGTGGACAAAGACCTTCCAGTGGACGAGGACGAAGTGAGAAAACTCAAAGGAAACTGCGACAACATCCGTATGTCTGCTGAGATTGGACTCAAACAGCCACCATGGATTCGCGGACGCTACATGCTAGTGCGCTACGAGGACATTGCACGATTCCCAATGCACAAAGCTACAGAGATGTACAGCTTTATAGGCATTCCCTTCACCGCAACGGTGGAAGAGTGGATCCTACACAATACTCAGGCATCTAAGGAGGTCAGTGGGGTTTATTCCACCCAGAAAAACTCCTCTGAACAGGTGGAGAAATGGAGGTTCAACATTCCCTTCAAACTGGTTCAGCTGGTGCAGAAAGTGTGCGGCCCCACCATGACTCTGTTTGGCTACAAGTTTGCGGAAAACAAAGACATGTTGATCGATAAATCAGTAAGCCTGATCGAAGAGAGAACATTCTTATGATACTACTCAGACTTCATGAAGAAGACTGCTGAGATATTTGAGGATCAGGGCTTGACATTAACACCCACCAAATGCGGGTGGATTTCAGCAGTGGCGAGTAACGCAGTCACTCATACTAGACACTTTGGCGGGTTGAAAATGATATATAATAAATAGATTTTTGTCAAAAATATAGATTTCTCAATACATATCGATACTGAAATATCTGAAACTCTTCCAATACAAATTTTCTGCAGAATAGACACACGATACCAGCTGCGCTTTCTTGCTCTCTCGTCTCTCCGACAGCGAGTTACACACAAACCCGCCTCTCCTCACTCACTCGTTTCATTTGCTCCGGATGAATATTGTTGGTGTCACAGGGCTTGAATTTTGGCGTGGGATTGTGCATATTGCGCATACTTTGAATCATTCCCGCAGATTTTGTGCTCAGACCCAAGTAAGGATCCGTGCGTCAGGTCTTAAAGTACCTGCCAGAAAGTCCACTGCAATTGACCGAAATTTACGGCGTTCTGTGTTTTCTCTGTTATACGATAGGGGGTGCTATTACACAACTTTTGAAAGAGTACTGAATCTCCGGATCAAAACACAGGCGAAGAAGAAGCAGAAACAAGCGATAGCATATGTCAGCAGATGCATTTGTGAAATAACGCGACCATCAACATTAAACCTAACCCTAAACCTAACCCAAACCTAACCCTAACTTGATCTACTCCATCTGTGTTTGATCCTTGCTCTGAATCTCATCTGGATGGATTCTTTGACAAAAATTAGATTTTTACAGCTTTTTGCTCAAAATGTTGCTTTTTTTATGAAACTTACCCACATTCAAGTGTTGATAAAAAAGGAATGGATGAAGCTAGAATAAAACGTTTCTTTTTTCAAAATATTCTGGGGGCAATGAAACTTGTGTGAAAATGGTCAAAAATGCTGGCGCTGGCTAGCAACTTTTTTACAAAATGTTGGCAGGGAAAGAGCTTATATACCTTTTTCCAAATTATGAGTTAATATTAAAAAATATATGTATGGCAGTTTCCCCCATAGTATCGATGTCAAAATGGTGGCCAGTGAAAATGCCTAGTGGCCAGTAACTTTGGAAAACCACTAGCCCCACAGTGGCTGGTGAGCAAAAGGGTTAATGTCAAGCCCTGTTGGGGATGTTTGTGACATTATTGAAACATTATGTGAAAAATGTATTACATAACTTCCTTAAGTACTGAACAATACAATATTATTTTATTTTTTTGACTGATTGCTAAGTAATTCAAAAGTGATGTACCCATATTAATTGTTTTGTTAAAAATGCATAGTTAGAAATGATAATTGAGTTGAAGTGAGGGATTGCCTTGAGACATATAGCAAGTCTTTTCAACTGTATATACTGTATGTGTGTTTGTTCTGAGGGAAATGAGCTAACAGATGTTTCTGGGCTGGTTTTGTGTCTTCAGATATTCTTTCCTTCTATCCACTGCTGAGATATCAAAGACACAAGGATTTAAATGAATAATTTCCTAATTATATTTATACTCTGTCAGGCCAGTTTGTTATTAAGAACATAGAGTCTCTTGTAATACAACTTTAAAAAAAGTTTATTTTCCCTTAAGGGATTAATAAAATTCTTATATAATAATCTTACCTTATCCTAAATTCTTGATGTGTTTTCTGTCGTGAAGATTTTATCAAACAAATAATAAACATTGGTTACTATACTTTGGGTGGTAGCTGAAAGGGTTAACATAAGGGACGTGTGAACTAAGATCTCTTTCAGTGCTGTTGCAAAAGAATACTTGAACCCAATAATGCCAGAACTGTTTTCTCCACAGAGTTTTTAAGTTGCATCTAAATCTGTAAGTACTAATTAGCGTCGAGAGTCTTAGTAATTAGTGTCGAGGAATACACATAAACCTCAGGGATGGCCCTGAAACACTTAGTAGTATGGCACTGCCAAACTCTATTTCTCATTGTATCTGTGCTCTAGGTCTGCCAAACTCCTGTCCCGTCCCGTCATCTGCTAGCACTTAGCATCGGCCTTCGAGGAGGAAGAACCTGCTTCTGTAGCAGCTAATCAGCTGTTTATTACTGTACGTCTGCTATTTAGAGCGCCAGTGAAACTCTAACATGCTCATTTACGCAGAACCCCTCCTATATGTGGTACAGACGATTTTCTCAAACTGACCTCACCCTGCCACCCACACGCAGATTTCAGAGGAATGGCCCCATGCCTCCATTCACTCACATCAAGTTGAACATTTAAGCTCCTTGTGTGGAGATGCAAGCTTAGGTACAACATACACAATCTCTTTTGCTTTTGATCTATAGCTTATGTGACAAAATATATGTGCATCTTGCATCAAGGAATTTATAATGACATTTTAAGCTTCATGAGGTCTAAGGCCCGGCGTGGTTCATGTGGGCTGTGTGCAAAGGGTGGAGCATGTGTATGGTCAGAGCAAATATAGAATAGCACAACCGCTCTCCACAGTCTCAGAGGAACCTTTTTTCCTTGCTAGTAAAAAGAGGCCATTAAGCATCCAGACCACCACATCAGATAAGAAGAGAGCTGTAATATAAACCCCTTTGACAACATTGTGTCAGTGCACTGAAAAAACTCTTATTCCACATTACTAAATCAACTTATACCAACAAAACGAATGTTTATTGGTTAAATAAGGTTGAAATAGCTAACTTTTGCATGTTACCAGTTTTTACGATATTGTGTCGTTCAGGCAAATCAGTTTTTCCAAATGCTGCCTGTATCCATTTAAGTGTAACATTACATTTTTATGATTAATCCGATTGTAATAATTAAAATTTTATCTGCTCCTGTTTTTAATTAACATTGATACTTTTACATTTAATCATTCAGCAAATTATTTTATCCTAAAAGAATTACAAATGAGGAAGATAGCATGCAATTTGATAGAAAAGTCACACTATTCTTTGTACACAATGTCAAGATAGAAGTAAAATCAAGATTACTAAAAAAGCTAGAGAGGTGAACCTCAGAAATGAAGAGGGAGACCTTGGTTAATGGTTGATGGGAATTTTAACAAAAAAGTGAAGAAAAGGCAACTGTTATTCTGTCACAGACTCGGAGTACTTGCATCCTTGTGAGACCATAGCCATAACTGACTCATTTACAACTAAGGGGAATAATTCCTGAAAGACAGTATTTGTCAGATAATTAATAACCAATATGCTCTGTGTCTTAAAGCATAATAGAAGGGAACATATCCAACCAACATGTTGTAAGGATTCACATAGAACAACTGTAAGAGCAACAGTCGAGTTTCACTCATTCCCACATTGGTCCTCAGTTGTACAGTGAGTGACGTCAAACCGCAGGACCGGCCCGCGTCTGAGAATGAGTGTCTCTCTCCCGAGAGAGAAAATAGCCACACGTACCTGAGCTTGACTGAGTATATAAACAATACTATTGATTCACCTGGTTTTATAAGAGTTTCCCTCAGGTTAAAACATCCCCTTCATAAAGTTTTAACCAAAGGAATGAAAAGCCCTAAAGCAGCAAAAAAGAAATGACAGGGATCAGACTTGAAAACCACAAATGTTTTTTTGTTCAGACATCTCAAGGAATTTTTTTAGCTGCCTCCTTTTCTCTGTCTGTCTTTTTGCTCAGAATAGATTTTGCTGCAAACATTTCACATTCCTTTGTGTGTGTGTGGCAAATGCCATGCCACTGGTTGGTGTGTTAGTGGCTACTTCATGCCCAAAGTTATCAGTTATTGTAACTCTCAGTTTAGAATAGTTTTTAAAGCACAGGAAAAACACAACCTCTCCCTGCAAAATATTTAATCTGCAGTTTGTTTGTTCCATCAGTGTATCTTTTTTAGCTCCTGAAGAGTTTTGCAGGGTCAGTGTCATACGTTTCTTATCAAAGTTTCTAAATTACTCAATGTGATGAACTATGAGAGTTTTAAAATGTTTTTGTACTGAACCAACACACACATTATTCACTCCCTTGCTACTCCAACAAAGTCTGATGCAGGGGGCGGAGATCACATAAAGACATAATGGCCCGTCGCGTTCGAGGGCCGTACGATCCTTGGTACCTCCAGTCCTGATCTTTTCGGATGGGAGGGCACACACTGCGATCCGAACGGGAGAGCCTCCATGGTTAAAAACATGAAGGATCACACAGCGATTCGGAAAGGGAGAGCCCCCGCGGTGCCCGAACGGAAAGCTCACACTGCGATTCGACCGGGAGAGCTCCCGCTGCGTTTCGAAGGAGAGACCTCCCCCATATGTATAAATAGGGAGTTCACTCGGTGATCAAAACGGGAGAGCCCACACAGCAAGTCGAACGGGAGAGCCTATGATGCATCTGAACGGGGGAGCCCACACGGCGATTCGGATGGGAGACCCCACTCCAGGAGTGGTAGGTCACGCACATCCGAAAAGGGAGAGCTCTCACTGCATCCAGATGGAAACACGCGGGGAGATGAGAATAGTAGGGAGAGGCGGTCCAGACTCAGAAGGATGCTAGTGCTTGTTGTGCTTGTCTAATGTTATGTAGATCTAAACGAACGTATGTTTTGAAGGCGTGGGATGACCATCGGCCTAGCATTTTGATTTGGTGATCGGAAAGGCCCCTTTGTACTGCGGTGGTGGCTGCACCTATTCTGAAGGAATGTGAAGAAAACTGTTTGGTTGGGATGCCGGAGCTGTTGAGGATGGATTTGAGGTTCCTTTGAAACCAATGTCTGGAGGCCGGGAGGTTATCATCATTGATGAAGAGAGGATCGAGAGAAGAGGTGATTTGGGATTTCCTTTAAGGACTGGTTTAAGGACTGGTATGGTTGGATAGGGGTTGGCAAATTGAAGATGAAAATCGAATGACCATGTTTCAATTGATCGGTTTTGCTTTGTTTGATGTTGAAACGTATGGTGTCGGAGTTTATTATTTGGTGGTCGGAGAATGTGGGATGAATGGATGGGTTGAAGTTTGAGTTGATGGTAAATTCTGAGACTCTGAGGAAACCAAAGAAAGCCAGATTGAACATGGCATCTAGGGTTCTTGCTTTGATGGGAGAAAAAAGACCTGAGCGGAGAGTGGTTAGGCAGATGCTGAGAATGTCGATGGTTAAAGGTTGTCTAGAGTCTGGACAAGGGGGATTGTTTTTTTGTAAACCTTTGATGAGGAGAGAAATCTGGGGATTTGAAATGTTGGGGGACTGTTGGCCATGGAGTAGCTTAAAGAAGAAATGAATTCCGCTGAGGTAGACTTTGATTGATCCTGGTTTAATTGAGGTGGTGTGATGGAGGTATGTGACGAAGGAGGATATTGAGAGGAGGGAAAATTCTGGAAAGACCATGTTGTGAGCTCTGTGGAATTTTTTTGAAAGAACCCCAAGCTGTCCAGTATGTTTGAAGCGTTCTGGGAGAAACGGCTTGTAGGATGGTATTCATGGATAGGGTATGGAGATGACTGAGTGGATGGTCTAGAGGAATATGAGTTCTGAATAAGGTGGAACTGGAGTTGGATTGGAGTCTGCTTCCGGACCCAATGTTCTGAATTTCTGGAAAAGAAAACTGGATAAAGCATCAGCTATTTCATTTTTGTGACCTGGAATATGTTCAGCTTTGATGATGAATTGATGACAAGCAGAGATCCAAATGAGGCGCCTTAGAAAGGGCATGATTTTTGGAGCATTGGAACGTTTTTTGTTGATACAGTAAACGGTGGCGGAATTATCGCAGTGGAACAGGATGTTTTTTGTTGACCATTTGGATCCCCATAGATAGGCTGCTACTACTATGGGATATAGCTCGAACAGGGCGGTTGAATCAGCGGTTTGAGGTGTATTGGTTAGCTCAGGAGGCCAGGTTGAGACAAACCAACGTCCTCTGTAGAAATCTCCAAAACCTTTGGAGGGGGCAGCATCAGTGAACAGGGTGATGTCGCAAGGTCGGGACACGAAGTCGTTATAGAAGAAGGTAATCCCGTTCCATTGTTTGAGGAAAGAGATCCATAATTTCAGGTCTGCCCTACATGGTTGGCTTAGTGAAATTTTGTCTTCTAAACCAGATGCTGAGGTAGCGAGAGTTAGCAGATGGGAAATGAAAGGCCGGCCTTGGGGAATTATGCGCATTGCGTAGTTTAGGTGGCCTAGGAGAGAAAGCAGATCGCGCTTGCTGCAATGGTTAGCTTCCAGCAAATTTGATGCGATTGTGATTATGCAATCTATTTTTTCTTTGGGGAGAGAAGCTTGGAATTTCACAGAGTCTAGGAGGATTCCAAGAAATTCCAATGACGTAGAAGGGTCTTCGGGTTTTTTGAGAGAGAGGGGAACTCCTAGTTTGGAAAACACTGTTTGGATGACGGTTAAGTGTTTTGCTGGAGGGAAATTACTTGGTGAGATGACGAGGAAGTCGTCGAGGAGATGGATGAGGAATGGGATTGAGTGATTGTTTTGTAGAATCCAGCAGAGTGCTTCTGAAAGCATGTCAAAAATTTTGGGACTGCTTTTACAGCCGAAAGTTAGCCGCACTGCGAAGTAGTATTTTTCGTGCCAACGAATGCCGAAAAGGTGCCAGAAATCTGGATGAATTGGCATGACTTTAAAGGCCGATGTAATGTCGACATTTGCTAGCCAGGCTCCGAAACCAGCGTTTTTTATGAGAGATATTGCTTGGTCTATGTCGTGGTAGTGCAGTGAAAATTCGTCTAGAGGAATTAGGCTGTTGATACTGGGCTGGGAATTTCCATGGGGAGCTGAGAGATCGATGATGATTCGTTTTTGGCCTGAAAATTTTCTAGTGGCTACTCCGATAGGACTTATTTACATTTACATTTACATTTAGTCATTTAGCAGACGCTTTTATCCAAAGCGACTTACAATTGAGGACTAAACCAAGCGAGTCATCGTGAAGAGGCAAAAACAACGCAAGAAGTGTTCAAAATACAAAGTTCAGGCATTGCTCGGAGTAGCATAAGCCAGGCAAGCGAGGATTTAAAGGAAAGGATATATTTTTTTTTTATTTTTTTTATTTTTTTTTATGTTAAGTGCTCCCGGAAGAGATGAGTTTTCAGTTGCCTTTTGAATGTTGTCAGGGATTCTGCATTCCGGATGACGGTGGGGAGATCATTCCACCAGCATGGAACTGTGAATGAGAATGTCCTGGAGAGTGATTTTGTGCCCCGCTGTGATGGTACCACGAGCCGTCGCTAATTGCAACTTATACGGAATAATTTGAAAGGTGGAGAATCAAAAGGGCCGATCATGAATCCTGAATCTAGTTCTTTTTTGATTAAGGTTTCCACTATATCGGGTTCGGCTGTCGCGGATTGAAGATTGTTGCAAATCAGGCTGGAATCAGGTATGCTTACCAAGCCGGGGTCGAAACCTTCTTTCAGGCCTGAAAGAAGAAACTGGGTGAAGTTTTTGTCTGGATGGTTGTGTAGTTCTCTAGCTAGTGATGAAATGATGATTGGACTAGAGAGGTACTTTTGAAATATTTTATTGAGGTTAGCAGAGGAGCGGTGCACGGGGCAAATGGAACGGGCGTGAGCTCCGCCGTAGAAATTGCAGACATGAAGGAAGCGGCATCGTTGTCTGTTGCAACCTGAGGAATTAAAGCTGTTGCACACTTGTCTACCTGAAACTGAGGTGAATATCTGACTGCGGTCGTTCCTTGGTTGAGGGACGTAGGCGGTGGATTTTTCTTGGATAGGGGCTGGATGGGTTGGATGATCTGGGTTGGTTTGGGGACATTCTGAAGTAGAATGAATAATGGACCTGCAGATGGCGCAAGAAAGGCTCTGAACGCCTAAGAAGACTCTGTTGTAAAGTTCGAGGTCCAGAGATCCCCAATAAGGACACTGGTTCCAATGCCACAATCAAGACATCGGAGCAGAAATGAGGGAGAAACACCCAGGAACTCCGTGTCTTTCCCTGCCATTAACGCTTGGATAACACGCCACGTCTCCTTAATAATAATAATGTCTATGTGGTGGCTGTGATATAGGCTATAAACCTACCAACGTCCGTTGCCATGATTTTTAGAATGACTTATCGCGAGAGGAAAAAAAGACGTTTTAGTCGCATAACATCGGTTAATGGAACGGCGTCATTTCGCGATAGTTTTTTATCGACATTTAGAAAATATCGCAAAAGTTTTGCACAAATCTGTAATGGAAACGCGCCCCAAGTATGATCAAATATTGGGGGGGGGACAAATTGTCCTTCTTTGAATATTGGGGGGGACGTGTCCCCCTGTCCCCCCATAGAATTACGCCTATGGTCTACAAAGTCGATGTACCAGAATGGTAATGCGTTTTATATCGCTCTTTACAAAGTTGGACACACAACGGTAATTAATATGATTAGCTTTTTGCTTGATTACGTTATCAAAATGCTGATAATGTGTTGCAGACAGCTGCCTTCTAAAAATCAGTATTTTTAGAAACACTTTGAACAAGAAAGGCATATAGTTCATCATAACATCGTAATATACATCATGTTCATAATTCACTGGCTATATTGCTAAATGTACCCGATTTTTCATATCAACAGAAACATATAGGCTACTGGGATAATAACCTGCTTCTCTTGAGACTCCCCTGCTTCAGAGAATAGTTAATGATATGCTAAAGCCCCGCCCCCCTCGCGACGGGATTGGTTACAACATGCTTGTGACGTCCAGAACAGGGGCAAAAATCGCGTTTTTGTTAAACTGCAGTTTTAAGGAGAAAAATATCAGCAATGGCGTTGACTGATGAATTTGCACATGGTTTGTCTTAAAGCATATTTAAAACACCACATAAACATATAAACAACATTAAAAATGAGATTTTCATCACAGAGAAATCATTGTCATCTGATGTCCTGCATCACATGATTCTCACAAGGCTCTGAATATGTCATTGTGCTGCTGTGATTTTCTTCAGTGTCTTCAACACTGTGCCACATGCAAACTGAAGACCTCACGGAGAAGGGACTAAAGTTATTAAACTGGATATGTCCGAGTCTCATTAAACCCTCTCATTTAGTACTTTAGTCCTTATTTTAAACTCAAGAGCAGGCACGGCTATGGTATGTGTCAGACGTACTAGACACTAGACAGCAGGGGCGCAACTACCCAGTGTCAGAGGGGTATGCAGCAACAATTTTTGCGCCCCTTCTCCCCCGTCCCCCCCAGATAAAATAAGTGCAAAATTGTCATTTATTAATACAATTAAACTACAGCTACTCCACCGTGATGAACCCCCCTAAAAAAACAATAAGCTCCATTGGAACAGCAATACCAGTGTTTCACACAGGATTTTAGGTAAAACTGTGGTAGGTGGACCTCTGTTTCTCTAGGGGGGTTCGGGGGCATGCCCCCCGCGCAAGAAAATTTTGTGTTCTTTAATGTTAAATTCAGCAGTCTGGTGGACTTTGAGAGTTCAAAATTAAAAGCTCCAACCCATTTTCAGGGTGCAAATTAAACAAAGAAAAATTAAAACCGCTTTTAGTTAGTGTCTGTCTATATTACACTACTACATAATAATAGTTATAATATTAATCCCATGATAGTAATAGCCATATATTGTAAAACAAATGCACTGAAAAATAAAGAAAACTTTCATAATTAGTTTTGTACTAATTTCTATACTTGAAAGATACAAGCACATGATAACATGTTTCATGGGCCGGTGTGTCAGAAAAAAAACTAACGCTGACTTTTTTTGACCAATGCATTACGGCACTAACCCAGCGCCGCCAATTAAGCAAAAAAAAAACACTAGGGCTGTCAAACGATTAATTTTTTTAATCGCAATTAATCGCAGAAGCTTCATAGTTAACTGCGATTAATCGCGGTTTGAATTGCACGTGTAAAATTCTGTTATTTTGCATATCAAGGCAGTTCTAAGCCCATAATGTAGTATATCTTACCAGAGTTTTCATTGGGAATCAAAAGAACACATACAATTTCCTTTTTGACCTTTTTTTATTAAAAAAAAAGGTGCAATGTAGACCAACTTCCAAATATTAGGAGGAATAAAGTAACGCAGTGCTTACTTTGAGAGATTACATTTATCAGGCCACTCTCATAAGCTACTTCAAAAATAAACAATAACATCATTAGCAAAACAATTCCTAGCTGGAAATAACAGCAATCAAGTGATATGTAACACTGGTAGGAAATTTCTAACTCGCGTTATGACAAACAGAACAGTCTAAAACATTGACGGCCACAGCGGGATATTTGTAACATTTTCTAGTTTTAAATGAAGAATGTCATCCTTGTAATTAACCTGTGCTGCACATGGATGAAAAAAAAAGTCCAAATGACAGTAAGATGAAATGAAAAATATTGCATGATTGGACATGAGATTCAGAACTATTTGAGTTCTAAGTTGTCTCTCCTATTTATTTTCTTTAACCCAATTGCTAATACACACCAGTCTGTTGACATTAGCAGTGGACAGTGCTGCTCTCTTTTTTTGCAAGATGTGACCAGAGAGTGAGAACAGTCTTTCACACGGTACCGTTGTTGCAGGTGTAGCCAGATATTTTTGTGCTAGAGGTGCCAAGGTTGGGTAGGCCCTTGCGTGTCCAGACCACCATTCCAATGGACAGTCATCGATGGAGATGCTGGGCTCACCTCTGTACCGATCCACAGACGTGTCAGATGCTGGGTCTTCTTCGTCATCTGAATCTGATGCAGCAGCTAACAGAAAGTGCATCTTCTTTTTAGGTGGACCTGGCTCAGGTTCTCTACGAGGCTCAGGTTGCTGGGCACTCTCCTCTTTAATCAACTTCCAGACTTCCTCCCTTTCAGATCTGGGAAGGCATTTCAGATCCTTAAATCTGGGGTCAAGCGCTGTTGCCACTTTCAACCACTGGAGATTGGTGCTTTGTTTTCGCTTTGATAGGTCAGATGTGAAGGCCGCTTTAAACCGGAGCACATAACCTGGATCATCGTCAGAAGCAGTCATCAACCGGAACAAATGACACAGTGCAGGCAGGACCACGGAGCAGGATATGTACTGTTCTCCTCCTAAAAGCTCAGTCACATACCTGCCAAGAAACATAAAGTGCAATCAATGACCAGTAATAAAAAAAAAGAAAAAGAAAAAAAAAAGGATGAAGTTAAGCTCCAGTGAAATAAAATTCTAAAAACGAAATTTTTAGAGCATGTGTGTAGTAGGCCTTCCTCCTCTTCATCTTACAGTGCTTTTCATATTCATATAACCAATGTTTAAAGCTACAAAAGCAGCAGCATCTAATTTTAGCAATAACTAAATGATTAAAGAGAGACTAATAAATCAGTCACATTTTAATTTTCAACAAAACAAATTCAAAATATTTACCTGCATGGTTCAAGGAGTGTTTCAAGCTTTTCGATCTTCTCCAGTTCTGCATTAGTCAGCATGGCTGGTGTGCCTCTTTGTTGATGGAGTTCAAGTGTAGCCTTGACAAGGTCCTTGTTTCTCAGAAGCCGGGTGATCATGCTGAGAGTGGAGTTCCACCTGGTGGAAACATCTTGGATGAGGGGCTCCTGTGGCTGTCCCAACTTCTCTTGTTGTGCTCGCAATTCAGCTGCATTTGCTGGACTATGCTTAAAATGTCCAACCAATTTGCGGCATTTTGCCAAGACATTCTCAAGACCACTGTCACGGAGTGACATTGTGATCGATCGCTGTAAACTGTGCGCAACGCACGGCATGTGCTCGTATGGCAGGAGTCTTGCTGCTGCTGTCATATTACGGGCACTGTCGGTGCCAATTGTTGTCACCTTCCCCGCAATTTCCCACTGCTCTGCAACTTCAGAAAATTGTTCGGCACATGTTTCTGCAAAGTGCCGTTCTTCTGAGTGTTTAACCGTTAAAGCAAACGAATGCAACTTCCAGTCAGCGTCTATATGGTGTGCAGTAACTCCAAGATAATTCTGGTTTCTTACTGACGTCCAATGATCCCCGGTTAATGCCACAGCATTTGCATTTCGCAGGAGATTGATTTTAGATTGTTTCTCAGCTTCATAAAGCTCCTCTATGCGAGCAACAATTGTTCCCCGCGATGGTAACATGTAAGCCGGTTCAGAACTTGCCAACCTGATTACATCCCTGAGACCCGAATCTTCAACAATGTTGACTGGTCTGCAATCAGTTGCCACCCATCTGGCGATCGCTGTGGTTAACTTATTTTCATCCAAGGGTCTGCTGCGACGCCCGCACTCAGGAATAGTTCTTTGGCGAGGCTGCGGGTGGCTTGGCGGGGAGGCGTCAGGTGAAACACCGGGGTGTTTCGCCTGGAGGTGGTAACTTAGACTTGACGTGCTCCGATGGTAGCTGAACTCCTTGAAACAAATGCTGCATTGTACCTTAGTGTTGTCAACGGAACCGTCTGTTTTTTTTTTAAAGTTAAACAGGCTGTTTAAAAATCCGGTCGTACTTTTTCTATCCATCACTTTTTACCGCTTCACAAACCAAAGGGGCTGACTACGGGCTAATCAAAGG
The DNA here is from genome assembly GCA_030578255.1 of Tiaroga cobitis. Taxonomy (NCBI): domain Eukaryota; kingdom Metazoa; phylum Chordata; class Actinopteri; order Cypriniformes; family Leuciscidae; genus Tiaroga; species Tiaroga cobitis. Next base: position 41,044,270 of record CM060602.1, on the reverse strand, counting down.
GACAAAAAGGCGTTCCTTGAAATGCGATTAAAAAAAATAACGCGTTATGGATTTTTTTTAACTAATCGCGATTAATGCATTAACGCTGACAGCCCTAAAAAACACACAAAAAAAACAAAAAAACTAATGGGCCCCCTATGTACGAGTTTTATGGGCCGTTAAGACAAAAAAAAAAGTACGAGATGTATCGGCCCGAAAAAGCACGTCGGCCCAGCGGGAATCTCCCGGTAGTCCCGATGACCACAGAGATATAGATAGCCTACATGGATGTCACACTTTAAATCCTACCTGTTGGCTTTCAGCATGCACTTATTTAGCTGCTGTCGCATCAATTGCCATGACATATCCTTTTCCCTCTTTCTTTTTCTATTTTAGCCCCCCAGCATTTTGTTTTATCCATCTTTTTCGACGACAACTCACTACTCGTACCTGCTTGCTCAGCGCTCACGGCGCCCCCGCCCGCTCGCGATATTACCCCGCCCCCCCTTCTCCATGAGGGCGCCTACTCTAGCCTGTTAGTCCTCTAAAATTTTAGATAACATTGAAGTAATGCAGAAATGATTTAGAAACGCACAACAGCAAGTACATATATAAAATACAGTATATATCTATATATATATATATATATATATAATTTTTGTTATTATTAAATTTTAATTAAAAAAATTTGACCATCGCTTTGGCGCCCCCCATGTTGCTGCGCCCCTATGCGCCGCATATAGCGCATACCCACTTTTTGCGCCACTGCTAGACAGACGCAGTGAACTTCATCCATCTTGTTTACGCTTTCACTTCCGTTCTCACACATTGTATCATTACACAACACATGAACACAACAAGGGTCATTTGTAATTAGAATGTGCAAGTCTTCCGGAGTCATCCTTTTATTTTTAGCTGTTCAAAACTGCTCGTTATGCTGCTTGATATTGCAACTCATGAAAGGCAATCTAATGGTTTTACCTGATCTTTTCAGTTTTATAATTTAGGTTCATTTTTAATGAATTTAATGGATTTTAATACTTCTAATTGTATAGATATCATTATCATTTGATATAGATATTGTAACGATCACCAGCTGGAGTGCCCTCGAGAGCCACCAGAGGGCACTCCACAATAGACTATGATCACTTCCTCACAAACTACATTTCCCATACTCACTGCCTGGACTCATCATCACTGATCACATTCACCTGTACCTCATTATCACTGATTGTATTCACCTGTGTCTTGTCATCCTGCTAGTCTCAGTCTATTTATACCATGTTCATTCATTCACTCACCGCGAAGTCTTGTTGTACTGTGTGTCTGCATTTCTGAGTGTTTTCCCGTGTTTGTTTTCGGTTTTTGACTTTGGATTGTTCTTGGACTCTGATTATTGCTGCCTGACCTGACCTCTGCCTGTTTCTTGGATTCCCTCTGTGTTTTCTCCATTGTCCTGTCTGCTGATTCTTGACCCTGCCTATACGACTATTCTTGAATAAAGCTGCATTTGGATCTTCACCTCCAAGTCTTGGAGCAGTTCATAACAGAAGACTTCGCCACACCCAGATCCAGCAGCACAGATCTCACCTGATCTTCCCAGCATGAGCCGGGAGTTCGCCAGTCAGGTCGCGGCCTTAGCCCTGGATAGCCGCGACCTGTTCCAGTATACCTGGGGGTTTGCCCCTCTCGCTGCCTCCTGCTCTCTCGGTGATGAGGCGATTAAGCTGTGTTACCGGCTAGGGGCTAAGGAGGTCGACCCGAGGGAACTCCCCGATCTCTCGGGTCTGAATTGGAGAGAGGCACTCGGCCGATGTCTGGAGAGCTTCCTTCCGCGGTACGCCAGGTCATCACCTGATCTCCACGTCCAGCCAGAGACCGTCCAGCCAGAGACCGTCCAGCCAGAGACCGTCCAGCCAGGGACCGTCCAGCCAGGGACCGTCCAGCCAGGGACCGTCCAGCCAGGGACCGTCCAGCCAGGGACCGTCCAGCCAGAGACCGTCCAGCCAGAGACCGTCCAGCCAGGGACCGTCCAGCCAGAGACCGTCCAGCCAGCCAGAGACCGTCCAGCCAGCCAGAGACCGTCCAGCCAGCCAGAGACCGTCCAGCCAGCCAGAGACCGTCCAGCCAGCCAGAGACCGTCCAGCCAGCCAGAGACCGTCCAGCCAGCCAGAGACCGTCCAGCCAGCCAGAGACCGTCCAGCCAGCCAGAGACCGTCCAGCCAGCCAGAGACCGTCCAGCCAGCCAGAGACCGTCCAGCCAGCCAGAGACCGTCCAGCCAGCCAGAGACCGTCCAGCCAGCCAGAGACCGTCCAGCCAGCCAGAGACCGTCCAGCCAGCCAGAGACCGTCCAGCCAGCCAGAGACCGTCCAGCCAGCCAGAGACCGTCCAGCCAGCCAGAGACCGTCCAGCCAGCCAGAGACCGTCCAGCCAGCCAGAGACCGTCCAGCCAGCCAGAGACCGTCCAGCCAGCCAGAGACCGTCCAGCCAGCCAGAGACCGTCCAGCCAGCCAGAGACCGTCCAGCCAGCCAGAGACCGTCCAGCCAGCCAGAGACCGCCCAGCCAGCCAGAGACCGTCCAGCCAGCCAGAGACCGTCCAGCCAGCCAGAGACCGTCCAGCCAGCCAGAGACCGTCCAGCCAGCCAGAGACCGTCCAGCCAGCCAGAGACCGTCCAGCCAGCCAGAGACCGTCCAGCCAGCCAGAGACCGTCCAGCCAGCCAGAGACCGTCCAGCCAGCCAGAGACCGTCCAGCCAGCCAGAGACCGTCCAGCCAGCCAGAGACCGTCCAGCCAGCCAGAGACCGTCCAGCCAGCCAGAGACCGTCCAGCCAGCCAGAGACCGTCCAGCCAGCCAGAGACCGTCCAGCCAGCCAGAGACCGTCCAGCCAGCCAGAGACCGTCCAGCCAGCCAGAGACCGTCCAGCCAGCCAGAGACCGTCCAGCCAGCCAGAGACCGTCCAGCCAGCCAGAGACCGTCCAGCCAGCCAGAGACCGTCCAGCCAGCCAGAGACCGTCCAGCCAGCCAGAGACCGTCCAGCCAGCCAGAGACCGCCCAGCCAGCCAGAGACCGTCCAGCCAGCCAGAGACCGTCCAGCCAGCCAGAGACCGTCCAGCCAGCCAGAGACCGTCCAGCCAGCCAGAGACCGTCCAGCCAGCCAGAGACCGTCCAGCCAGCCAGAGACCGTCCAGCCAGCCAGAGACCGTCCAGCCAGCCAGAGACCGTCCAGCCAGCCAGAGACCGTCCAGCCAGCCAGAGACCGCCAGCCAGAGACCGTCCAGCCAGCCAGAGACCGTCCAGCCAGCCAGAGACCGTCCAGCCAGCCAGAGACCGTCCAGCCAGCCAGATACCGTCCAGCCAGCCAGAGACCGTCCAGCCAGCCAGAGACCGTCCAGCCAGCCAGAGACCGTCCAGCCAGCCAGAGACCGTCCAGCCAGCCAGAGACCGTCCAGCCAGCCAGAGACCGTCCAGCCAGCCAGAGACCGTCCAGCCAGCCAGAGACCGTCCAGCCAGCCAGAGACCGCTGTTCACGTCACGCCTGCCGAGCAAGAGGCCGCTGTTCACGTCACGCCTGCCGAGCAAGAGGCCGCTGTTCACGTCACGCCTGCCGAGCAAGAGGCCGCTGTTCACGTCACGCCTGCCGAGCAAGAGGCCGCTGTTCACGTCACGCCTGCCGAGCAAGAGGCCGCTGTTCACGTCACGCCTGCCGAGCAAGAGGCCGCTGTTCACGTCACGCCTGCCGAGCAAGAGGCCGCTGTTCACGTCACGCCTGCCGAGCAAGAGGCCGCTGTTCACGTCACGCCTGCCGAGCAAGAGGCCGCTGTTCACGTCACGCCTGCCGAGCAAGAGGCCGCTGTTCACGTCACGCCTGCCGAGCAAGAGGCCGCTGTTCACGTCACGCCTGCCGAGCAAGAGGCCGCTGTTCACGTCACGCCTGCCGAGCAAGAGGCCGCTGTTCACGTCACGCCTGCCGAGCAAGAGGCCGCTGTTCACGTCACGCCTGCCGAGCAAGAGGCCGCTGTTCACGTCACGCCTGCCGAGCAAGAGGCCGCTGTTCACGTCACGCCTGCCGAGCAAGAGGCCGCTGTTCACGTCACGCCTGCCGAGCAAGAGGCCGCTGTTCACGTCACGCCTGCCGAGCAAGAGGCCGCTGTTCACGTCACGCCTGCCGAGCAAGAGGCCGCTGTTCACGTCACGCCTGCCGATCCAGAGACTGAGCTTCACGTCACTTCTGCCGATCCAGAGACTGAGCTTTACGTCACTTCTCCTGAGCCTGATCCTCTTCCTCTTTCTGAGCCTGTGTCTTCGGACAAGATGGCCGACTCCACGCCAGTGTCTACGGACAAGATGGCCGCCTCCGAGCCAGTGTCTACGGACAAGATGGCCGCCTCCGAGCCAGTGTCCACGGACAAGATGGCCGCCTCCGAGCCAGTGTCCACGGACAAGATGGCCGCCTCCAAACCAGTGTCTAAGGACAAGATGGGCGATTCAGAGACTGTTCACGTTGCGTCTGCCGAGCCAGAGTCTGTTCCTGTTCCTGTTCCAGAGCCAGAGTCTGTTCCTGAGCCAGAGTCTGTTCCTATCCCAGTTCCTGAGCCGGTGTCTGTTCCTGAGCCGGTGTCTGTTCCTGAGCCGGTGTCTGTTCCTGAGCCGGTGCCTGTTCCTGCGCCGTGGCCGCCCGAAGGGTCTTCACCACCGTGGCCGACCAAAGGGTCTTCACCGCCCTGGCCGCCCGATGGACTGTCTGCTCCGCCCTGGCCGCCCGATGGACTGTCTGCTCCGCCCTGGCCGCCCGATGGACTGTCTGCTCCGCCCTGGCCGCCCGATGGACTGTCTGCTCCGCCCTGGCCTTCCGTCCTGTCGCAGTCTCCAGGTCCTCTTCTACTCCACGGACCTGGCCCTCCATCCCGCCCCCGGATCCGCCTCCATGCCACCACCCACCTGGACAGTTTTGGAGCGTCTGGAAGCCGCTCATTGGGGGAGGGCTATGTAACGATCACCAGCTGGAGTGCCCTCGAGAGCCACTAGAGGGCACTCCACAATAGACTATGATCACTTCCTCACAAACTACATTTCCCATACTCACTGCCTGGACTCATCATCACTGATCACATTCACCTGTACCTCATTATCACTGATTGTATTCATCTGTGTCTTGTCATCCTGCTAGTCTCAGTCTATTTATACCATGTTCATTCATTCACTCACCGCGAAGTCTTGTTGTACTGTGTGTCTGCATTTCTGAGCGTTTTCCCGTGTTTGTTTTCTGTTTTTGACTTTGGATTGTTCTTGGACTCTGATTATTGCTGCCTGCCCTGACCTCTGCCTGTTTCTTGGATTCCCTCTGTGTTTTCTCCATTGTCCTGTCTGCTGATTCTTGACCCTGCCTATATGACTATTCTTGAATAAAGCTGCATTTGGATCTTCACCTCCAAGTCTTGGAGCAGTTCATAACAGATATCATTCCACAAAGTGATGATGTCACTGACCATTACATGGTAACTTGCATATTAAGTACTGCTGTAATATTTCATGCTGCGCCACGTTATCGACCAGGTAGAACAATTCTTCCATCCACCATAGATCATTTCTCAAATGGCTTATCTGATCTGTCTCAGCTGCTGCCTGAACCCAAATAAACAGATGAACTAGATGAACTAACTAGCACTATGAGCACCATTCTCTCTAGAACATTGGATATTGTTGCACCCATTAAATTAAAAAAGGTCAGAGAAAAAAGTATAGCACCATGGTACAATAATATTACGTATGTTTTAAAGAGAGAAACCCGTAATTTAGAGCGTAAATGGAAAAAAACTAATTTAGAGGTCTTTAGAATCGCGTGGAAAGACAGTATGTCACGTTATAAAAAGGCCCTTAAACGGCCAGGGCTGAGCACCTCAGCAAATTAATAGAAAACAACCGAAATAATCCAAGGTTTTTATTTAATACCGTGGCTAGTCTAACAAATAAACAGACGTCGTCTGAACAAAATACCTCGTTGCGGTTTAGTAGTAATGATTTCATGAACTTCTTCACCGAGAAAATTGAAAGCATCAGAATCAAAATCGTAAACGTTCAATCTTTACTCGCGCCTTATAATTCAGCCGCAATTATCACCCCGCAAGAACAATTACAATGCTTTACAAGCATAGAACAAAAAGAGTTAAATAAACGTATCACTTCATCTAAAACAACAACGTGGTTATTAGATCCTATACCAACTGAACTACTGAAAGAAGTGTTACCTATAGTGGAAGAGCCTCTTCTCAATATTATTAACTCATCTTTATCTTTAGGTCATGTTCCAAGAACGTTCAAGCTGGCTGTTATAAAACCTCTTATTAAGAAACCACATTTAGATCCAAATAACCTAGCGAATTACAGACCCATTTCGAATCTTCCATTTATGTCAAAAATATTAGAAAAAGTTGTGTCCAGTCAACTCGGCTATTTCTTGCAAGAAAACGACATCTATGAAAAGTTTCAGTCTGGATTCAGGCCACATCATAGCACTGAAACTGCGCTTGTTAGAATCACAAATTATTTACTTTTAGCTTCGGACCAAGGCTGTATCTCAGTACTAGTTTTACTTGATCTTAGTGCTGCGTTCGACACTATAGATCACACAATACTCTTAGATCGACTACAAAATTACACTGGTGTTCAAGGACAAGCATTAAGCTGGTTCAGGTCATACTTATCTGACCGCTACCATTTCGTCTACTTAAATGGAGAAAAATCGATCATAACTTCGGCAAACTATGGAGTGCCGCAGGGATCTGTGTTAGGCCCTTTATTATTCTCAATATATATGCTGCCACTTGGTAATATTCTAAGGAAACATGGAATTAGTTTCCATTGTTATGCTGATGACACTCAAATATATATTTCATCACGGCCAGATGAATACGCTAAATTATCCAAATTGACAGATTGTGTTAAAGATATAAAAGATTGGATGACGCGTAATTTTCTTTTATTAAATCCAGACAAGACAGAGGTAATACTTATCGGTTGTAAAAACCGTCCACATAACCTTTCACAGCACGACTTTAACATAGTAGGATGCCCTGGTACTTTATCCGCTACAGTAAAAGACCTGGGTGTTACATTAGACTGCAACCTGTCTTTTGAAAAGCATATTTCATATGTTACAAAAACAGCCTTTTTCCACCTTAGAAACATTGCTAAGCTACGTAATATGCTATCAGTCTCTGATGCAGAAAAGTTAGTTCATGCATTCATGACCTCGAGACTAGATTACTGTAATGCTTTATTAGCTGGTTGTCCTGCATCTTCAATAAACAAGCTACAGTTAGTCCAAAATGCAGCCGCTAGAGTTCTTACTAGATCAAGAAAATATGATCATATAACACCGATTTTACCATCACTTCATTGGTTACCTATAAAGTTCCGTATTAATTACAAGGTATTGCTTTTGACTTATAAAGCTCTAAATGGTTTAGCTCCAGTCTATTTAACGGATCTTCTATCGCCCTACAATCCATCGCGCTCTTTAAGATCACTAAATTCGAGGCTTCTGGTCATTCCTAGGATATCCAGATCCACCAAAGGAGGCAGAGCATTTTCACATTTTGCTCCGAAGCTCTGGAATAGCCTTCCTGATATTGTTCGTTGCTCAGACTCGCTCTCACAGTTTAAAACTAGACTGAAGACGCATCTATTTAGCCAGGCATTCATATACATTTTTTATCTTACAGTTACTGTAAATTCGGCCTCTAGTTCATAAACGCCAGAGGAGAACTGGCCCCCGACTGAGCCTGGGTTCTCCCAAGGTTTTTTTTTTTTTCTCCATTGGGTCATCTGATGGTGTGCTAGGACACCTTTAGGTCACTGGATGGAGTTTTTCGGTTCCTTGCCACTGTTGCCTTTGGCTTGCTCAGTTGGGGATATTCAAATTAATTAACCAATTATACCATTGATCAGCTCTACCAAACTTGGATGTCTTTTTTTTCCAGTAATAAACAAACATTGTTAAGTTGTTTTGATTGATACTGTGAAGCAGCTTTGATACAATCTGTATTGTGAAAAGCGCTATATATAAAATATATTTGATAAATGTGTAATAAAAAAAAATGAGAATGATATTTCACTCATCTGATTGACCTAGTTTTCTAACCTGTGCCTAATAACACACAAAACAAGCATGTCCCATTAATTAAAGAACACAAATATTTCATATTTAATGGTATTTAATAATTCGTTATTCGTTTTCATTGCATAAACCATTTTGACCAGCAGGCCATCTTGTGGCCATTCTGAGAACTTTGCAACAGTGAATTATTTTGTGAAGCATTTGGTTCAATTGATTCAGAGTTTAGAAAAGCGTTGTTTCTCCCATAACTACGCTATATAGTAATATTCTAGTGATTAGGACCTGCTGGATCCAGTTAAAAACCAAGATCAACTTCTGAAATGAAATGTTATATCTGTGCAGTTGAGCATCATGGGTAGGGTGGGAGAAACCAAGTGTGGAGGATGAAGGGGATCATTTGTTGTTTAAAAATTGAACAGTTGTTCAAAGGTTAAATATGTACAGTTTACATGATTGTTAAATATATATTAAATTACAAATAATATATATAAAAATAATTTATATTGATTAGGGGAAATACAAAAATCTAATAAATTTGAGGTTCATTTGTTTGGTGAAGTTTATTTGGGGTTATCTACTTGAGTATTAGACTAATGGTTGTGCCCATGGGTAAATGTTCACAGTTTGGCTGCACTTTTCCAGTAGTTGAAAGAGGTTTCTGGATGAGACTGATTGAAAGCAGATGGATTTTTATTTGGAAAAGTTAATCAAAAGGTATTTATTTACACCCTGTCTTCATTTTTCTTTGGAATATTTGCCCTGTTTTTGTATATTTGAAAATAGTGATGGCGAGATGAAGCTTCATAAAGCATTGAAGCGTTCCATCCAATTGGTTCACTCATGTGCCGAAGCTTCATGGTGCTTCATTTGCTCTATTGTGCCATCAAGTGGACAATAAATGTAAAACGTGCAGTGTGATTATAATGACACTATGGCTTTGGTGTCTGAAGCATTGAATGAATTAATCAATGATGTTTGTGATGCTTATACATAAAGTATAAACTTTTATATGATGTCTGTCTTTATGATACAATGACAGGGTCAAAATGAAAAGTGTGAAGGGGGAATCCATTGCATTTTGCTGGCCCTTATATTTCAAATAGACCGCCAAACCGCGAACCACTTCCTGAAGCAGTCACGTGGTACAGCCGGCTCGCGAGGCTTCAAACGTCACCACATACGTCACCGACACAAGCCTCGATACGCGCTTCACAGAAATCATCCCGGATTACTCGACACACGCTTCGAAGCCTCGATACGGGAGGACACATCACTATTTGAAACTCTTTTTGTTTTTCAACTATTCTGAAACCTCTAACCAATGCAATGTGTGTATTTTGGGAGACCCTAACCCTAAGAACTGGTCCTTGGGTTAAATGTGAACCGACCCATTGTGGAGGGCATGCCTGGGGGCAGCTCTTCCTTAGACCAAAAGCCTAGTAACTAGTAACAGCAACACCTTCATTACTGGTAAATGAGTTTTAAATTACCAGCCATTTGGATTATAGGCATACTTAATTTAATGCATCAACAAATTATTTACAGTGTAGCAAGATAGTAATTTCAACTGATAAATATTGAGTAGTGATGAATTGCTTTGACTTGTGAAGGTGAAAACTGCCTAACTTAATGTAATAATATTTTGCAATATGTTATTGATCACATTTTTTCCTAGTGTAGTTCATTGTAATGCCATTGTGTTCTCCTCTTTTGTGCAGTTTTAAGGAAGTGGTGGCTGAAATATGTGCAGTAAGTGGACTTTTTCTAACGTTACATCAAAAGGAAAGAAAGTGCAACACTTTGTAATACCATTTGTTTCTTTTGCACAGAACAGTGAAGAAACCCTCTCAGATGACTGTCCTTTGGAGGAAGTACTTGTAAGTGCATAAATAACTTTACTTAATTTATAGTTGTGTACATTATTATTTCTGACTGCAATATGAGTTGCAGCTGGAAAGGTCGGACAGGCCCACGAATGGGCCCACGGAGGGGGCCACAGACCGGCTTAGCAGTAAGTCATACAGAGGTGGGTAGAGTAATACTTTTTATTTTTATTTCTGTTGCATGAGGCTTGTGTTTGTGTTTTTTTGGATACTACTTATTATCCAAGAATGGCACAGGGTGATATCCGTACCCTATATAAACGGAATCTACAACAGAAATTTTTTTATTTTGTCCTGAAAAAAATAAAATTAAGGGGAGAAATAGAACTTAACACCTTAAAGAAGAAAAAAATGGCACTGGAGATTGAGTTCCTTCAAAAGGAACTTTAGAGTAAGTGCTAATACACTATTTCACACAGAGTACTGTTACTGACCTTGGATAACAATATATCTTATTCCAGGCAAAAGATGACCATCACTGGCTTTTCTTGACAAAGAATAATTGAAATAAAACTCCAGGAACTAAGCATGTTGTCTTGTCTTCTATTCATTTAATGAAGGGTTTTGTTTGTAAAAAAAAACCCCTCAAAAATGGTGTTCCACAATTCTGCCTCGTGCAGCTCTGCCACTAGGTTGGTCAAAGTGCACTGGCTGGAGGTCAACATCAGGCTGCACCTCCACCACAAGGGTCCTCTCCTTTCTGATGGTGGCAATGTTGTGGAGTATGGCACTGTTACAACCTACTCCCAGTCTAGGGTTGGGAGAGGGAAACAAACTTAAAAAAAAAAAGAACATAAACGTGGAGGGTTCCCTTCAGTCCTCTGGCCCAGAAATGTGAGCCAACACTTGATGCCAACGTAAAATGATTTATTGCATTTAAACAAAGAAAATGGAAGCTTTCAATCTTCAGGAGAAGGTCAGACCAAAACAACAAACAAAAGAGGAAGCTTACTATTGGAAGGAAAACTAAATGCCCTACACAGGTAAAAGAAAATAAACAACATATGCTTCCCTCCACTCCCTGACTAACCAAAAAACAAGGATTAATATATAAAAAGAAAAAAGGTGGTGACTCAATCTCCCTACTGCTTTCCAAAACAAACAAACGAACAAAAAGTTGATATACAATACCTTTTAGTTACCAAACAAATTTATAAAGAAGAAAAAAAAGAAGAGCTTGCTTTATCACACTAAAAACCAGCTCAACTGTACCACGCATGGACAACACACCAGTTTCACACTTAGTTGCATCAACACACAAGTCTGGTGCAGGGGAGAAGTGAACCTCCTCAAGCAGTGTTCACTCTGCTCTCTTATAGTGTACCTCTGCAACTCTCCTTACGAGCCTCAGGTGTGGTTAATTAGCTGCAAGGCAATCAGAGTGAGGGAGAGACTGACAGAGCATAACAAACACAACAATTTAACAAATTAAAATACACATCAAAAACACTTTTTATATAATACGTCCCCAGGACGTAACAGCACATGCAATAATGTCACAGGCCCTGTCAGGTGCAACCCTCAGACCCTTCACTGAAATCTTTCATTTAGTTACCCAAAGGTCATTTCAATGCGTGCTCTTGTCCTGGCTAGAGCTGCATTGAAACGGGTTAGGGTCAGGGAATGGCGTCATGAAATACTCCCTGCAGGCATAGCCCTGTCACCAAGCAGGATCCCGTCGTAAGCACCTGGAAAAATGCAGTTTTGTTAGGCTCAGAATAAATTTATATAATACAGTGAGCTTAATATTACATTTTTCTGTCCTGCACAGAACCAGGCCATTTTGCTTCCACATTTGTGATGTAGGACATGGAGTCACACACCATCTAAGATATTTTTAATCAGTCAACTGCATACTTTTTGATTACATGACTTTTTTATTATTTGATATATTACTAATCTGGAATATTAAGAATAATCTAATAGTAATTATACTTCACATTTACACTGTAAAATTGGTTCACAAAATCCCCTGGGGCCTGGTGGGGCCTGGACGTGTGTGCAGTCTAGGGCTGTAGTCAAGACCACCTTTGTTGAGTCCAAGACAAGTCCAAGACCAGGACTAGTCGAGTCCAAGTCAAGACCGAGTCCAAAGAGGTTAGAGTCCAAGACAAGACCGAGTCCAAAAAGGTTCGAGTCCGAGTCAAGACCGAGTCCAGGACAGGGGGGAAAAAGTCTTATGCATGACATTATCAAGACAGTAATTTGGGGTTATTATTTGTTGATCTAAAAGCAAAAGTGTCACAACAACCAGGATTTGTAAGTAGTAGCTAGTAAGATAGTAACTATAGTAACAGAAAGAGAAGACGCGTGCCGTTGTAGTGAGCACTTGGTCGGTTAATTTTGGCCTTTTCTAAGTTAACGTTACCCTAATGGGCTAGTAATAAATGAACACACATACAAAAATGTCTTTCGTTCTGTAGGCGTCCTGGAGAATATTTCTGTTCGTCCTGAACACATGAAGAAATCATCACCGATGTCAGATAACATTAACGTTACCCAAATGAACCACCTTTAACGCATATGATACACACACCCACACAGCTAGCTACCACCACCATACGTAATCGAACTTATAACTTTATGACGTTAGGTTGATGCAAAGTTTACAAATGCAAAATTAACGGGCATGCAGACGCAGAGCGTGACGTGCGAGGATAATCTAGTGTGATTGGTTATTAGGTGGCCAGTGTTTCACTTTTCCTTCAATATTATTAACATAATAGAAATACACCTGGACTCGGTCGTGACCAAAAGCCATATTTGGCAAGACCAGTGGCCAAGACCGAGACAAGTCCGACTCCGAATACCAGCGAGTCCGAGACAAGTCCGAGACCATAGAAAAACGGTCTCGAGTCCGGACACGAGTCCAAGACCGGACTCGAGTACTACAGCCCTAGTGCAGTCTATGGCACCAATCACGTTAGGGAAGCCTGAGGAACACATACTGTAAGTCCTACTTTTTGGCATGATCATGGTTGCATGATCTTCATTAACAATTATAATGTACCTGCAATGGCAAAAAAAAATCTTCTTCACAACCTGTGGTCTTAAGTGGCTTGGAAATACCACAAAACCCCCTAAAAACTGATTGAGTGCCAGATAAACTTTACGAATGGCACGACAGACTGCACTTTCCCCCAAGTTTTCCGCATCTCCAATAGTGTGTCACTCGCAAAGAATCTCAATGCAATACAAACAGTTTGTGCCGTTGTTAAAGCCCGACTCCGACGAGTCAAACATTTAACGTGTGGTTCCAACAAATTAATGTATACAACACCCTCACGAGAAAAACGATATCTCTCAATAAGTAGATTATCGCGCTGCGCTAAAGGATCCTGTCTATCTCGCAAAACGCAATTATTTCGAAAAACTCTTAAAATTATTCTGGCACCTTCAGCAACAGGTTCCTGTCGTAAAAACGGACAAGACATGGCTGCGATAGACTTTCCGTATCACCTCCGCTTATAAAGCCGGGATCTAATCCTGTTAACATGAAATAAGCCTTGCGAGCAGGTTTAAGCTTACGCACCTGTTGCTATGACAGCAAGTCCAGGATGAGCGTCGAAGAACCAAACAATCCAAGATCATGCCAAATCACCAACAATCAAATCCAGCTAAGTGAGTTAGCGACGTACGAAGAACGGGCCCCAGTTCAGTTCTCATTTAATGGTGGCAATGCAGGCAGATAAATAATTATTGTTGAATAGTAAATTAAATGTTAAATTTAATGTCCACAACTAAGCAAGCCAAAAGCCAATGGCAACAAAGGTGAAAAAGGCGACAGTGGCAAAGAACCAAAACTCCATTGAATTGAATTAAATTCTTTATTGTCATTGTACAAGGTACAACGAAATTAGATGACATTCCTCTCAGTGCTTTACAATAAATAGAAATAAAAGCATCAAATATGTATCAATATGGTGTCCAACCATTCTATTAACCCCACCCCACCACCACCCTCCCACATACCCTACTACATTCTCCAGTGCATACTTGAAAACAGTAAAATACTATATATGGTAAGCAGGTGCTTATAGTGCATACATTTCGACACTCAGACGGGCTAGTCCCTAAAGTCCTGGAGTGGTGGTGCCAGTTGTTGCAGATGGTATGTGAAGGTGACTAGTAGTGTTCATTGTCCGTATGGCAGTGGGGTAAAAACTGTTTTTGAGTCTATTTGTTCGGGATTTGATTGACCTGAAACGTTTTCCAGAAGGCAACCATGCAAACAAATGGTGTCCGGGATGTGAGGGGTCTCTTAGAATATTGGGAGATCTGGTGAGGCAGCGAGAACTGAAGATGTCCTGCAGGGAGCACAGAGTGCAGCCGATAATCTTTTGCGCTGTGTTAATGACCTTCTGGAGGGCCCTCCTATCCGCTGCTGAACAGCTGGCATACCACGTAGATATACAGTAGGCCAGCACGCTTTCAATGGAGCAGCGGTAGAAGGACACCAGCAGCTTCTCCTCCAGATGGTTTCTTCGGAGGATTCTTAGAAAGTGGAGTCGCTGCTGGGCCTTCTTGACCATGTGATGGGTATTGGTGCTCCATGAAAAATCCTCTGTGATGTGTGTGCCCAGGAACTTTAAGACAGGAACCCTTTCTACACATTCCCCATTAATGTGGAGTGGTTCCATGTCTGCCTTTTTCCTACGAAAGTCAATGATTAATTCCTTTGTCTTGGATGTGTTCAAGATAAGGTTATTGTCCTTGCACCACTCAACCAGTCTTTGGACCTCCTCCCGATAGGCTGACTCATCTCCCCTTGAGATGAGACCAACCACAGTTGTGTCGTCTGCATACTTAATTATGGTGTTGGTAGAATGGATTGTGGTACAGTCGTATGTGTAAACAGAGTAAAGCAAAGGACTCAACACACAGCCATGGGGAGAGCCGGTGCTGAGTGTGAGTTGGGTGGAGATGTGTGAGCCTATTCTTACAGTTTGAGGTCGGTTAGTCAGGAAGTCCATAATCCATTGGGAGATGGATCGGGGGAGTCCTTAATCAATAAGTTTGGTGTGATGTCTCCCAGGAATTATTGTACTAAAAGCAGAGCTAAAGTCTGCAAAGAGCATCCTCACATAGCCCCCCCGATGTTCGAGATGGGATATTGCATTATGAAGGGCGGTGTTAATAGCATCTTCTGTAGACCTGTTCGCTCTGTAAGCAAACTGATATGGATCCAAGTTGGTTGGTAGGTTAGCTATAATATACTGCTGGACCAACCGTTCAAAGCACTTAGTGATCACTTGTGTAAGTGCCACTGGGAGGTAGTCATTTAAGCTGCTTATGGTTGATTTCTTGGGCAGAGAAATTATTGTAGCAGATTTTAGACATGGTGGAACAATAGATTTGGACAGGGACAGATTGAATAGTCTAGTGAAGACCGCTGAGAGCTGTGGCGCACAGTCCTTTAGTACCCTGCCTGTAACCCTATCTGGACCTGCAGCTTTCCGCGGGTTTACTCTACTGAGCACCCGCCTCACCTCATGCTCCTGCACAGTGAGTGTGTAGCTGTTGTTGCCGTCAGGTGAAGGAGATGCATGGGTGGCTGTGCTCCTCTCCTCAAAGCGGACAAAGTAATAATTTAGTTTCTCTGCCAGAGCAATGTCGCCATCTGCGGTAGTTTTGTTACTTCTATAATTAGTAAGCTGCTGGATGCCCTGCCAGGCCCTCCGTGGGCTGTTGTTGTTAAAGTGATCCTCAATCCTCCTCTTGTGAGCTGCTTTGGCATCTCTGATGCCTCTCTTCAGGCTGGCTCTTGCAGAGCTATACAGT
Organism: Tiaroga cobitis; assembly: GCA_030578255.1. Lineage (NCBI taxonomy): Eukaryota > Metazoa > Chordata > Actinopteri > Cypriniformes > Leuciscidae > Tiaroga > Tiaroga cobitis. The sequence continues at coordinate 41,028,508 of CM060602.1, read as the reverse complement.
GCTCTGTCGCCGGACCTGAAGGCGATGTTGCGCTGTTTGAGGAGATTACGAACCACTCCCGTGCACCAGGGCTTTTGGTTAGGGTACATCCGAACCTGTTTGCTGATTGTAACATTGTCAACACATGTGTTTATATAGGAAAGTACTGTGGTGGTATAAATCTCCAGGTCCTCGTCCTCAAAGATGTCCCAGTTGGTTCTATCGAAACAATCCTGCAGCTGTAATGAGGCTCCCTCAGGCCACATCTTAACACTCTTTGAGGTGACTTGAACTTTCCTTCTGAGGGGGATGTATGCTGGGGTAAGTAGTATGGACAAGTGGTCTGACTGTCCTAAGTGTGGTAATGGTGTTGACCTGAAGCCTCTCTTGATATTAGAATAGGCTTTATCGAGTATGTTAACTCCCCTTGTGGGGCATTTAATGTGTTGTGTGAGCAAATCCCTGGTTGTTATGTGGGCCATCAGTGACAGAATGGAGAAAGTCACGCCGGTATGGAGACGGGTTTGTTGAGGATCAGTGCGTCTCCAAAGTGGATTTACATTAACAAGATACATCTTAAAGATGCTTATTTTAAATGTCTATTTACATCTGACAGGAAAGTCTTGGATAAGTATTGCAGATGAGCATGTCACAACATGAAATAGACATTCATCTTCATTTATATAGCGCTTTTAACAATGGCGCAATGGAGATGGACATCCGAGTGATGTATGTGTGCTATTAGACATTAGACAAATGTGCTGTAAATAAACAAATATATAAAGTAACTAAACAGAAGTTATCTATTTATCCATTGGTACTGTTGATAAATTGAGTAACATTTATTTTGGATAAAATGTGAGTTAACACATCTGGAACAACCTCAACATATCAATGAAGTTTATCTATAGAATATAAGAACGTAAATCAATTCTAAATGTATTGGTTATACTACAATCACAAAATAAAGGGGCACTTGATTCTTCAACAAGACCACAAAATGACCAAGTTTCATCAATGTCAAGATATTTACAGATAGATGAATTAAACGTGTCGTTCATATTTTTTCAGTTGTTGCACTTGTGATAACGTCGTAGGTCACATGATAACGTCAACATGGCAGATGTCTAGATCGCATTCATACTTTAAGCGATCAGGCTATATAATACCTACTCTTTTAGCGCTCATTAAGTAAGTACTTATTGAAAGTAAGCACCTTATATGTGTGTATATGCGGTTTCGAATGTAGCCATGGTCCAGCCATATCACTCAAAACTACAATTCCCAGAATTCCTTCTGCTCATCACCTGCACTTACTCAGCCATCATCCTCACCTGCACCTGATCATCACACTCATCTCCACAGTATTTAAGCACACCTCAGTCACACACTTTGTCTGGTCTAAGACTGGTCTTGGACTGTGGATTGCTTGCCTTTCTACTTACCTGAGTAATTTATCCTCTGAGATTTCTCCAAGATCCTGTCTCCTAAATCCCTCGTCTGTTCTCTATCTCCAACGTTCCCACAATCCTTGTAAGACAAAGATGTTTATTCATTTACTCTCACGGCAACCAAAAGGTGTGTGTGTGTGTGTGTGTGTGTGTGTGTGTGTGTGTGTGTGTGTGGGTGGAAATACTTACCTTTTGAAGTCATCCCCTCTATCTTCACGTGCAAATCCAAGAACTGAAGTATTATACTTGGATTGCTCATTGATTGTCGTCTATACTCGCCTGTTTTGGACACTGTGCAAGAGGCGGTCTGAGCACTGTGTGAGTGTGCGGAGGCGGTCTGAGCACTGTGTGAGTGTGTGGAGGCGGTCTGAGCACTGTGTGAGTGTGTGGAGGCGGTCTGAGCACCGTGTGAGTGTGTGGAGGTGGTCTGAGCACTGTGTGGAGGTGGTCTGAGGACTGTGAGTGTGTGGAGGCGGTCTGAGCACTGTGTGAGTGTATGAAGGCGGTCTGAGCACTGTGTGAGTGTGTGGAGGTGGTCTGAGCACTGTGTGAGTGTGTGGAGGCGGTCTGAGCAAGGATGCAGATCAGGCATCTGAGGGGTTTTAGCGCACCTGTCTACTTTTAATGTCTCGTTAACCCACACTTTGTGTCTCACCCCTCACTGTTTTACAGCTGTCTGATGTCCCAATGTCCCAAACCTGACTTGGTCAATCCCAAGACCAGCCAAGTATGACGATTGGATAAAATTGAGACCTGGATTTGAGCAAAGAACAAAGTGACACCACGTCCCTCTGCCAACTTCACCAAACCTTGGAGGGGTTTGAGAGCAGGTAAGCTTGCCGCTTATTCTTGGAAAGACTCTTCTGTATAATAATTCTCTTGAATTTATAGTTTTACTACAACCTCATTTCCAGAATAGTTGGGACATTTTGTAAAATGCAATAAAATCAAGATTCTGTGATTTTTGTTAATTGTCTTGAACCTTTAACTGATAAAATTACAAAGAAAATATTTCCAATGTTTTCACTGACAAACCTATTTTATTTTATTGATGGCTGCAACACATTTCAGAAAAGTTGGGGCAGAGGCATATTTACCTCTGTGTCACATCACCTTTCCTTTTAATTACACATTTTATACATTTGGGAATTGCGGAGGCTAATTGTTGAAGTGTTGCAAGTGGAATATTTGCCCAATCGTGACTGATACAAGATCGCCGCTCAACAGTCTGTGGTCATCACTGTCCAATTCTCCTTTTCATGATGGGTCATACATTTGTAATAAGAGACAGATCTGGCCTGCAGGCACATCCCTTCTATGGTGCAGAGCGTCTAGAAAACACTCAGTTTTAGCATGTGAAGAATGAGGCCTGGAATTGTCTTGCTTCCCAGGAAAGATGTGGTCTTGATGGCAGTTTGTCTATGTACAATCCAAATATATGCCTCCACGTCATCAGGGTTAGGGTAGAACTGATGTAAAGCTTTCTCCTTGCATAACAGAGATTCAAGTGGCAGTTCTTGATGCAGCGTCAGACTGTGTTACGTGAAAACTGTTTTCTAAAGTACTCTAAGTAAATGTGAGTGTGTTTAACAGTGTAGCGGGATGGTTTCTCATGCAGTGCCGTCTGAGGGGTGAAAGGTCACGCGTATTCAACAGGTCTCCGGTCTTGTCCTACACAGACTGAGATTTCTCTGGATTCCCTGAATCTTTTCACAATATTATGTATGATAGATGGTGAAAGAGAAATTCTTTGCAATCTTGTATTTAAAAATGTGATTTTCTAATTGTTTGACAATTCTCTCATGATATTTGGGATTTATTGATGCATTAATTGAATGTCAATGTTCACAATCTGTAAAAAAAAAAAATTCAGTCTTGAAGTTTGTTCTTGTTAATGTCTGTGTGAATGTGAATTGTAATTTGTAAGTTTGCCATTCTGTGCATTTATTTAATCTTGTAATCCTTCCATACCTCTGTTCCCTTTCCCCTTTAACCTACTTGTATTTATGCCTTTGTCCTATTTGTTTTAGTCAATTTTAGTTAGGGTTAGTGATTCTCAAAGTGTCTTTATGCCACTTTATTTTAGCCTTTGTGCTCCTTTTCATTATTTTGTATTTATGTCCTTGTGTCCTCTTCAATGCACCATTTGTTTAAGTTTATGATTGTCAAATTTATGGCCTTTATGTCCCTTTCTATTATTATTATTATTATTATTATTATTATTATTATTTTCATTTCTGTTTGTTCTGTAAGTTACGTTTGATACGGTCTTATTTTTTTTTATTTATTATTATTTTTTTTTGTGTGTATTTGGGCACTTTTGCGGCTTTTTGTTTTTATTTTTATACACTTTTTTTTTTTTGTATCCATTAACACCGATTTTTCTTCAGTGTAATGTGCTGTTAAACATGTCTGCATGATTTATATTTGTGTCCCCGATACCTCCTTGTTCCTTTCCATTTGTCCCTGTCTTTTTTTTATTCTTCTGTGCCCATATATTCATTTTCTATTTACTTTTTTATTTTTTACGTTTATACCCCTGTATTTATGCCTTTTGTCCTACTTGTTGTCTTTTGTACTTGGCATGAGCATATTTTTTTCTTTACCTTTTTTAATAATTTCTTTAGTATTAATGTCTCACACATGAAATTCAATAGACAATTTTTGCTTTTTATATTTTTGGATTGCCATGCTTTATGGCTTTAAAGCTTTTTCTTAGTCCCTTTTTTTATTTTTTTTTAAAAAAAGCAGCTTTGTCCACTTGAGAACACTTTTTTAATATATATATACTACTTTGTATTGTTTAACCTTGCATTGCCACTTTTTTTGTATTTCAGCACATTTTAGGATTTTGTCCATTTTTTTTTTCTTTTGTGCCCTCTATATTTCAATGTGTCTTTTTGTCATTTATTTACTTGTTTTTATTCGGAGTGCCTTCTGTATGTTAGCATTAGTGGCTGTCTTGCCTTTTTTCTGCTTTGATTCTTCTCTCTGCTCTTGTGCCCATTTGTATTTGTGCCTGATGCTGCTTTTTCATTTAGTCTATTTGAATGTTGTTCTCCCCCTGATTGGATGGCTATCGGGGTTCACTGGGTACTTCATTCATTTTCATGAACTTCTGGAAATGTGGAGAACTTTCTTTTTAAGTGTTCAACAGTTGGACTTGGCTGGGTGGGACTTGCGTTTGACTTGGGTGGTATTTCGGTGGGTGGGAATTGTCCAGGGTTGATTTCAACCCTTCACCTCATCAGTCTATCAGCTTCAAGTGCATATCAAAGTCACTTAAGCTACAATATATATGGGTGTCTCCCACTCACAAAGACAGGGTTTTTTTTCTTAAAGTGTTTTTATTATTATTTATATTGTACTAATTTAGATTTTTGTATTTATGCTTTCACCTCTTGTTCCATTTAAGATCAAGTTTGTCTTTGTCCCTTTTTTTTTTTTATTAACCCTTTCTATTTTTACTTTATGACCCTTTTTATCTGTCTTTGCATTTATGATATATTTAGGGTTTTATTTTAATGTTTTTTTTTAAAGCCGTTGTTTTTTATTATATATCTTTCACTTGTTTCTTACATTTTCTATTTGCCCCTTCTTATATTGTAAAGTTTTATTTAGTTACTTTGTTTTCAATTTAAAGTATTTTTGTACTTGGGTTATGGTCCATATTTCTGTTTTTTTTAAAGCCTGTTAACCATTTTGTTTCTACCCTTTTATGGTTTTACTTGTGCCCATATCCCTCTTTGTGTAATTTGTAATAACCTTTTTGTAAATCCTAACCTATTTATTTATTTTCAAAATTACTTTAGTACTTGTCAGGTTTATATTCTGCTTTGGGGTTTATTTGTGTTCCCATTATCCCACCTCCTCTACCCATTTGTCATCTAGCATCTACTGTTAATGCGGCCAGTTAAAGGCAAAACAATCTCTGTTACCTTAAATTATATGCTTATCTCTGTAAAGCTGCTTTGGAACACTCCATTGTTAAAAGCACTATATAAATGAAGATGACTTGACTTGACAATGTCTGCTGGCTCTTTTCAGCCCTTTGTCTCATCCTTCATTGGACACCCTTTGTACCTTGGTTCCGCCTTTGGCTTCCAGATTACCAGCTCCGTCTAGGTGTTGATGCTCTGTCTTTGTGCCAAGCCCCGGACTTAACGTTCACTCTGTTGACTTCTCAACTCCACGATGGGCAGTTATCCCTCAAGCTGTATTGGGGTCCCTCTGCCTCCACCTTGGTCAGTTATCACCCTGGTTGCACCACAGACTTCCAATCCTACGGCAATGCCTTGTCCCTCCACCCCTATGGTTTTGCCTCTGCCCACCAGTGCAGTGATCTTGCCTTGGGTCTTCAGCTCTGCATAGGGCTCCATCTCTAATGGGTTCTCCCTCACTGTTCTGTTCTCTTTTCCGTGGTGGTTCCCTCTGTCAGAACCTGCCTTGGACACACCTCTCTCCAGCTCCACATCGTCAAGCTACCACTCATCCTCATTTGCCTCTTTATTATAGTACTTTAAACTTTTTTTGTGATTTCACTTTGTACAGTTTTGTATTCCGGTTTCCTCTAAGTTTACTTGTAACTTCACGCTGCTTTTTTTATTTATTCTTTTACCCTTTTTTATAGATGTTAATTTTGTATTTTTGCCATTGATTGACTTTTAATGTATTATTGTTTTATTGTAAATGTGTGTAACAATAATAAATTAAATGTGTTAATTCAGTATGTATCTTTTTTTTTGGGGTAGAGTCCCAGGGGTAGAGTCCCAGGGGTAGAGTCCCAGGGGTAGAGTCCCAGGGGTAGAGTCCCAGGGGTAGAGTCCCAGGGGTAGAGTCCCAGGGGTAGAGTCCCAGGGGTAGAGTCCCAGGGGTAGAGTCCCAGGGGTAGAGTCCCAGGGGTAGAGTCCCAGGGGTAGAGTCCCAGGGGTAGAGTCCCAGGGGTAGAGTCCCAGGGGTAGAGTCCCAGGGGTAGAGTCCCAGGGGTAGAGTCCCAGGGGTAGAGTCCCAGGGGTTAGGGTTAGGGTTAGGGTTAGGGTTAGGGTTAGGGTTAGGGTTAGGGTTAGGGTTAGGGTTAGGGTTAGGGTTAGGTTATAGGGATAAAAACGAAAAGTGCACCCCCCTGAAGTGCACCCCCTGAATTTGATTTCCCTATATCTCGAGTTCTATAGGTCCTAGAGAGCTGAAACTCCGCCCATATACTAATTGGGGGGCGGGGCGTCGATTGCACCTGGTTTGGGACCTCTAGCGCCACCAGGCGCCGAGATATGGAAGTGCACCCCCCTTATTTTTGCACCTAGAGAGCTGAAACTCCGCCCATATACTAATTAGAGGGCGGGGAGTCGAATGCACTTGTTTTGGGAGCTCTAGCGCCACCAGGCGCCGAGATATGGAAGTGCACCCCCCCTTATTTTTGCACCTAGAGAGCTGAAACTCCGCCCATATACTAATTAGAGGGCGGGGAGTCGAATGCACTTGTTTTGGGAGCTCTAGCGCCACCGGGCGCTGAGATATGGTACTGCACCTAGGGTTGACTTTCGCAATTTCAGGGCTATTTTCCAGGGTTGACTTTCGCAATTTCAGGGCTATTTTCCAGGGTTGACTTTCGCAATTTCAGGGCTATTTTTCAGGGTTGACTTTCGCAATTTCAGGGCTATTTTTCAGGGTTGACTTTCGCAATTTCAGGGCTATTTTTCAGGGTTGACTTTCGCAATTTCAGGGCTATTTTTCAGGGTTGACTTTCTCTATACAGCTGATCAGGGTTGACTTTCTCTATACAGCTGATCAGGGTTGACTTTCTCTATACAGCTGATCAGGGTTGACTTTCTCTATACAGCTGATCAGGGTTGACTTTCTATGTATAGGGGGATGGGGATAGGGAGGGGAGGGACTTGTTTTTAGGAGGTGGGACTTGTGTTTTTAGGAGGTGGGACTTGTTTTTTTTGGAGGTGGGACTTGTGTTTTTTTAGGTGGGACTTGTGTTTTATTTGGTTGGTGGGACTTGTGTTTTTAGGAGGTGGGACTTGTGTTTTTAGGAGGTGGGACTTGTGTTTTTAGGAGGTTGGACTTGTGTTTTTAGGAGGTGGGACTTGTTTTTTTTGGAGGTGGGACTTGTGTTTTTTTAGGTGGGACTTGTGTTTTATTTGGTTGGTGGGACTTGTGTTTTTAGGAGGTGGGACTTGTTTTTTTTGGAGGTGGGACTTGTGTTTTTTTAGGTGGGACTTTTGTTTTTAGGAGGTGGGACTTGTGTTTTTAGGAGGTGGGACTTTTGTTTTTAGGAGGTTGGACTTGTGTTTTTAGGAGGTGGGACTTGTGTGTTTAGGAGGTGGGACTTGTGTTTTTAGGAGGTGGGACTTGTGTTTTTAGGAGGTGGTTAGGGCTAGGGTTAGGGTTAGGGTTAGGGTTAGGGTTAGGGTTAGGGTTAGGGTTAGGGTTAGGGTTAGGGTTAGGGTTAGGGTTAGGGTTAGGGTTAGGGTTAGGGTTAGGGTTAGGTTATAGGGATAAAAACGAAAAGTGCACCCCCCTGAAGTGCACCCCCTGAATTTGATTTCCCTATATCTCGAGTTCTATAGGTCCTAGAGAGCTGAAACTCCGCCCATATACTAATTGGGGGGCGGGGCGTCGATTGCACCTGGTTTGGGACCTCTAGCGCCACCAGGCGCCGAGATATGGAAGTGCACCCCCCTTATTTTTGCACCTAGAGAGCTGAAACTCCGCCCATATACTAATTAGAGGGCGGGGAGTCGAATGCACTTGTTTTGGGAGCTCTAGCGCCACCAGGCGCCGAGATATGGAAGTGCACCCCCCCTTATTTTTGCACCTAGAGAGCTGAAACTCCGCCCATATACTAATTAGAGGGCGGGGAGTCGAATGCACTTGTTTTGGGAGCTCTAGCGCCACCGGGCGCTGAGATATGGTACTGCACCTAGGGTTGACTTTCGCAATTTCAGGGCTATTTTCCAGGGTTGACTTTCGCAATTTCAGGGCTATTTTCCAGGGTTGACTTTCGCAATTTCAGGGCTATTTTTCAGGGTTGACTTTCGCAATTTCAGGGCTATTTTTCAGGGTTGACTTTCGCAATTTCAGGGCTATTTTTCAGGGTTGACTTTCGCAATTTCAGGGCTATTTTTCAGGGTTGACTTTCTCTATACAGCTGATCAGGGTTGACTTTCTCTATACAGCTGATCAGGGTTGACTTTCTCTATACAGCTGATCAGGGTTGACTTTCTCTATACAGCTGATCAGGGTTGACTTTCTATGTATAGGGGGATGGGGATAGGGAGGGGAGGGACTTGTTTTTAGGAGGTGGGACTTGTGTTTTTAGGAGGTGGGACTTGTTTTTTTTGGAGGTGGGACTTGTGTTTTTTTAGGTGGGACTTGTGTTTTATTTGGTTGGTGGGACTTGTGTTTTTAGGAGGTGGGACTTGTGTTTTTAGGAGGTGGGACTTGTGTTTTTAGGAGGTTGGACTTGTGTTTTTAGGAGGTGGGACTTGTTTTTTTTGGAGGTGGGACTTGTGTTTTTTTAGGTGGGACTTGTGTTTTATTTGGTTAGGGTTAGGGTTAGGGTTAGGGTTAGGGTTAGGGTTAGGGTTAGGGTTAGGGTTAGGGGTTAGGGTTAGGGTTAGGGTTAGGGTTAGGGTTAGGGTTAGGGTTAGGGTTAGGGTTAGGGTTAGGGTTAGGTTATAGGGATAAAAACGAAAAGTGCACCCCCCTGAAGTGCACCCCCTGAATTTGATTTCCCTATATCTCGAGTTCTATAGGTCCTAGAGAGCTGAAACTCCGCCCATATACTAATTGGGGGGCGGGGCGTCGATTGCACCTGGTTTGGGACCTCTAGCGCCACCAGGCGCCGAGATATGGAAGTGCACCCCCCTTATTTTTGCACCTAGAGAGCTGAAACTCCGCCCATATACTAATTAGAGGGCGGGGAGTCGAATGCACTTGTTTTGGGAGCTCTAGCGCCACCAGGCGCCGAGATATGGAAGTGCACCCCCCCTTATTTTTGCACCTAGAGAGCTGAAACTCCGCCCATATACTAATTAGAGGGCGGGGAGTCGAATGCACTTGTTTTGGGAGCTCTAGCGCCACCGGGCGCTGAGATATGGTACTGCACCTAGGGTTGACTTTCGCAATTTCAGGGCTATTTTCCAGGGTTGACTTTCGCAATTTCAGGGCTATTTTCCAGGGTTGACTTTCGCAATTTCAGGGCTATTTTTCAGGGTTGACTTTCGCAATTTCAGGGCTATTTTTCAGGGTTGACTTTCGCAATTTCAGGGCTATTTTTCAGGGTTGACTTTCGCAATTTCAGGGCTATTTTTCAGGGTTGACTTTCTCTATACAGCTGATCAGGGTTGACTTTCTCTATACAGCTGATCAGGGTTGACTTTCTCTATACAGCTGATCAGGGTTGACTTTCTCTATACAGCTGATCAGGGTTGACTTTCTATGTATAGGGGGATGGGGATAGGGAGGGGAGGGACTTGTTTTTAGGAG
>CM060602.1:40990533-41018485 GCA_030578255.1 Tiaroga cobitis | reverse complement strand
ATGCAGAATAAAGCTCGTCTGGAGTTGGCTGATTATGAAGCTGTAAGCGTCTTTCATCTGTTTTATATGAAATAATGAAAAGCCATTTTTAAAAATGTGAATGTTTTATTCTTCTTACGCATTTTATTCTGTGTTTTATGGAATAAAGCAAATGCATGGTAGATACTGCATTTTGCTGACTGTGTGTGTGTGTGTGTGTTTGTGCGCGCGTGTGTGTGTGTGCGTGTGTGTGTGTTTGTGTGTGTTCGCGTGCACGCGTGCGTGTGTGTGTGTGTGTGTGTGTGTGTGTGTTCGTGCGCGCGCGCGCGTGTGTGTGTGTGTGTGTTTGCCGCAGGAGAGTTTGGCGAGACTACAGAGAGCTTTTGCACGTAAATGGGAGTTTATATTTATGCAAGCAGAAGCACAAGCGAAGTAAGTGATCAGATCTCAGGTCAGTGTCTTTAATCTCTTACAAACGTCAACACACTCAGATCTGCATCAGTGTGTGTGTGTGTGTGTGTGTGTGTGTGTGTGATTGTTCTCTCTCCTGTCAGAGTGGACAAGAAACGGGACAAAATCGAGCGTAAGATCCTGGACAGTCAGGAGCGGGCGTTCTGGGACGTGCACAGGCCGGTGGTGAGCTCACACACACACACACACACACACACACACACACACACACACACACACATTTAATATTCAAATAATGATTTAAGAGTCTTTAAACTGTCTAAAACTGTGTTGATGGCACATTAATAATAATCATGTGTGTGTGTGTTGCAGCCTGGCTGTGTGAACACAACTGAAGCCGACATAAAGAAATCCTCACGGATGAAGCAGCCGCACAAAACACGGAAGGTACACACACACACACATTAACAGCGTATATAAGACTCATCCACAGCATTTTATTCTGTCCAGAAAGAGATTGTCTGACGTATAAGAATGAGACACACGAACTCTAGAGTCATTAAGACTGTTGAAGTGTTACACTAACGAGCCTCTGGTCATGTGTGTGTTTGCAGTCAGTTTACGGTTTACAGAACGACATCCGGAGCCTCAGTCCGACTCACACACCAATACCAGAGGTGAAGGAGCCCACAGAGGACGAGCTACGGAACCAGGTGACACACACACACACACACACAGACACAGACACAGACACACACACACACACACACACACACACACAGACACACACACACACACACACACACACACACACACACAGACACACACACACACACACACACACAGACACACACACACACACACACACACACACACACACACACACACACACACACAGACACACACACACACACAGGCACACACACACACACACACAGACACACACACACACACACACACACACACACACACACAGACAGACACACACACACACACACAGACACACACAGACACACACACACACACACACAGACACACACACACACACACACACACACACAGACACACACAGACACACACACACACACACACACACACACACAGACACACAGACAGACACACACACACACACACACACACACACACAGACACACACACACACACACACACACACACATACATCTTTTGAGCCTTTGCATCATCTCAGACATTCTTTCTCATTCACGGATCCATTGACAACAAAACATCATCATCTGACCAACAATAATCTGCAGTGATTCTCTTTCAGATTCAACACTGGCACACGCAGCTGGACCGGCATCGGTTAAAAATGTCCAAAGTTGCAGAGAGGTGAGCAAACGTCACTCGTTATACACTACCAGTCACACGTGTGGGTCTGTCAGGTGTTTAATGTTTAAAGAGTCTCTTCTGCTCAGCAAAGCTGCGTTTATATGATCAAAAATACAGTAAAACAGTGTAATATTACTCCAGTGTAAATCAGCTGTTCTCTATGTGAATATACAGTAAAGTGTAATTTATTCCTGTGATCAAAGCTGAATGTTCAGCATCATTACTCCAGTCTTCAGTGTCACATGATCCTTCACAAATCACTCTAATATGAGGATCTGATGCTCAAGAAACATTTATGATTATTATCAGTGTTGAAAACTGTTCATATGTTTGTTTGTGGAAACCGCACCAGAAAGTTCAAAAGAATCGCATTTATTTGAAATAGAATATGATCAGAATCAATTGAATGCAGATCATCATCATCATTAACGATGATTAATCTGCTGTGTAGTTTGCTGGGTTACTCAGAACAGTATGTGGAGTACGACCCGTTCTTCACGACACCGGACCCGTCCAACCCCTGGATCTCTGATGACATCACTTCCTGGGAGCTGGAGGCCAGGTGTGTGTCACTCGCTCATTTTCCATCAGTCAAATAAAAGATAAAATGTTAATTACATTAATACGCTTTTCAGCGTCCTTGAATCAAGTTTTTAAAAGGATCGAACATTATTATTACTCTTTTATTCTTCAAAAACATTCTCACAGTCATGAATAGTTCTGGGCAAAACAAAATATTTTTAGATTAATCATTTTAAAAAATTTGGTCGATTCGACTCTGTATTCCCGCAAACATTGAACATAAATCTGATTGACGTTAATCTTCTACACTAGAATTTTTAAGTTATTTATCTAGTGTTGTTACAGCGTAAAGTAAATTTTTTGTAACTTTAATAAGGATTAATCTTTATTTAATTTGTACAGTGAAGATTATATGCAGTAATTTTACATTTAAATACTTGTACCTGAGAACTGTTCCCTGAAAAACCTTAAAAGCGCAGATTATTTCATTAGTTTCTTTGTTCTATTGTTTTTATTTATTTGTGTTATTGCTTGTAGTTTAATTATTTGTTCTTTTTTTTAATAATCATTGAAATTTATAGATATCGGAAGTGAGATTTGTTAAATCTAAAATTTTGGTGGTTATAACTTTATTTATTACAATACAAGGATACTTGGGTCAAAAACTATGAGTATTTTATTCATTTATTACTTTCTTTGTGGCGGGCCAGTGGAAATTGAATCATTAAATCAATTAATCGAATCTAAAATCAATGATCAATGAAACTATCTCGTGAAAATTGTTGGGGAACAATTTGCAAGAAGATCATCCAATGAACCTGCGCTCTGGCACAACTACACAGAAGTTTGACCTAAAACAAAGATAAAGAAAGGTCACGTGGCAAACGAATGCACAATGGCTGGTAGCGACATGGAGAAAAATATTAAATCAATGCTCACTGAGTTCAAAGATGACATCTTCAAACAAATCGGAGGGCTACGTGCAGACGTGGGCAAAATGACGACCGAAATGATTCAAATGAGAGACGAATTGAAAGGTATACGCTCCGATCTGCGCGAGGTCCAGGATAATGTTAAAGAAGCTGAGCAAAGAATAAATAATCTGGAAGAACGGGAAGACGCAACCACAGTTCTGTTGAAAAAGTTGGTGAAAGAGCAAAAGGAAATGTCTGAAAAAATAGAATATTTGGAAAATAAATCCAGACAAAACAATATCCGCATATATGGAATTCAAGAAGGCTTAGAAGCAAATGATATAATTGGCTTTGTTACAACGCTGCTCATAGAAAAGCTGGAAACGCCACCTGACATGATCCAGATTGTCGCAGCGCACCGTTCATTGGCACAGAGACCTGCTCGGGATGCAGCGCCCAGGTCTATGGTGATTCGTTTCATGCAATGGAATACAAGGCAACGGGTTTTACAAGCGGCTTGGTCAAAAAAAGAGATACGGATCGGGGAGAATCGCATCTACTTCTCAAGACTTTCCAAGTAAAATACAAAAAGAACGAAGCCGATACTTTCAGCTGAGGAAAGTTTTGAAAGAAAAAAACGTTAAATCCCATATAACATATCCGTCAAAACTGAGAGTCTTTATTGATGGAAATGCAGTGACCTACAGTACACTCGAAGAAGCAGATTCGGAGCTACGGAGTAAGGGTATACTGCAAAGTGGAGATGAGACTGAGCCCCAGTCGCGCCGTGCCACCGTGCGCAGAACATACACCGACCCGGAGTAGGTAACGTGGGAACGCACGAGGAGCAGAAGCGGAGACAGTGTAAGACTCTTAAGGTATGGAGATACAAAAACGTAAAAACTGATGAAGATGTTTACTTGTGGAGAGGATCCTAAATCGGTCTTCGCTTTTGAACAGAATTATTAAAAATTGAGCCCCCCCTCCACGCATTGTAAGAAGATAATGGATTAGGGGGTTTAAAGGAGGGCAGATATTAGAAGGAATACAAATTAAGGTTGCAGCCCACCACCTTTAGTGGGACTGTATAGGTCTCACCGCTCTGCCATGATTCAGTGGCTGAGAACAGATTTTTTTTTCTTCTTCCACAAATTAACAACAATGTGGAACTTTTTGGGTAACCCTGTTGAGGTTACAGACTTTGGAAGTTCACAAGGGTGTTTACAGGCACTTTTGCGATGTTTAATTTTTTATAGTTATGTTTGCTTTAAATACCTTAATAAGACAGCAAAGTTTCATTTTGTGAAAGGAAAAAAATGGGAGGACTTAAGATAGTTACAGTTAATGTAAATGGTATTAATAATCCAATAAAAAGAAGGAATGTAATGCAGAGACTTAAAAAATTAGGGGACATTATTTTTTTACAGGAAACACACCTGAGTCACGGGGAACATGAGAAACTAGGGAAATTAGCTGGAACACAAATTTATTCATCTTCATACACATCAGCTAAAAGAGGAGTAGCGGTGCTCCTTAAGAATAGTTTAAGATTTACTAAAGATAAATGTATCAGGGAAAAACAAGGGAGATTTGTCTTTTTACGTGGAGAAATAGATGGTCAACCAGTAACATTGTTTAATGTATATAACCCACCAGGAGAGGGAATTGCCCTCATGAAAAGAATCCTCCATCTGTTAATGTCGGAGGCTAAAGGATTAACTATAATGGGAGGCGACTTTAATTTAGTGATGAACCAAAAGATAGATACTATAAGTAGAATAAAACACAAATCAGAATCAATAGCTAAATTATTAAGGGAAGCAAAGTTAGAATTGGGAATGATGGATGTTTGGCGTTATCTTCACCCAAAGGACAGAACCTTCACCTTTTATTCTGACGCACATAAAGTATCCTCAAGATTGGATTATTTTTTTATGTTCAAGCATGACCTACTTGTGAGATTGTTCCTTTTCTATTGGCAGACCATTCTTCAGTAGTCATTGAACTAAATTTGAATAGGGCATTAAAAACAAGTGTTTGGAGATTTAATAATTCATTACTCATGGATCAAATGTTTAAAGAAAAAATGACAGAGGTTATTAAAACATTCCTTGATATAAATGATAACAGTGAAATAAATCCTGTATTACTGTGGGAAACAGCTAAAGCAACCCTAAGGGGAGAGATAATAGCATACTCATCTTGGAGGAAAAAACGGAGAGAGAGTAAACTAACATTAATAGAGAGCAAAATACAAAAGTTGCAAGAATTAAAAGTGAGGGATAAAATAATAGAAAAAGAATTGAATGATGCAAAAAAAGAATTAGAGAGTATTAATTCGGAGGACTTGGTAAAAGATTTCACTTTTGCTAAACAATTATTTTATGACAATAGCTCTAAAGCTCAACGAATCTTAGCCTCCAAAATAAAAAAGAACAAAGAAAAAGCGGTAATCAATATAATTATGGATAATGCAACGCCAAGGAGAGGGGGACAAGAAATTTTATCTTGTTTCAGGAACTATTATGAAAACCTTTATAATCCAGAAGTAAATAATTTTGACAAGCAGATAATTGCAAGTTACTTAGATGAATTAAGTCTAACATCCGTGACTGAAACCCAGAATGAAAGCTTAGTAAAAAACATAACTCAAACGGAAATAATAAAAACTATTGAAAAGGGAAAATTGGGGAAATGCCCTGGAGAAGATGGTTATACTTATGAATTCTATAAAGATTATAAATACCTAATTGTACCAGTTCTACATAGAGTGTTTAATGAGGTGTTACAAACAGGAAAATGGCCAGATACTTGGAAAAATGCAATTATAACAGTTATAGCTAAAGAAGGGAAGGACCCAAAACAATGTTCATCTTATAGGCCTATTTCACTCCTGAATGTTGATCAGAAAATATTTACATCTATTATGGCAAATAGGCTCTCGGAAATCCTACCATCTATCATAAATCAGGATCAAACAGGATTTGTCAAAAATAGATTTCTTAGTGACAATGTACGTCGAACCCTTAATGTTATTGATTTTGCTAGAAAAACAAACCAACAAATGATAGTGCTTACATTGGATGCGGAAAAAGCATTCGACCGAGTGTCAGATAAATCCCATCACATAGAGTCTCTTTCACCTAGATGTCATCATATAGAGACTGTGTCTGTTCCCCGAATTTGGAAATCCAAAAAACGTCAGGTTAAAAATTGAATTGATGTTCAACAAATAAAAAACAGATATAATACAGATGAGCAAATGATAAAGCTTGGGTTGCTGAATATTCGATCCCTTACTTCAAAATCTCTCATAGTTAATGATATGATTTCAGATTATAATCTTGATATGCTGTGTTTGACAGAAACCTGGCTAAAACCAAACGATTACATTACTTTAAATGAGTCAACCCCACAAGATTACAGTTATAAACATGAACCTCGTCTGAAAGGCAAAGGGGGAGGTGTTGCTGTAATTTATAGTAATATTTTCAAAACCACTAAGAAATCTAGCTTTAAATATACTTCTTTTGAAGTATTGGTGCTTAATGTAAAAATATATAGTGTAAACGATAAATCATATTTGAGAATTATGCTGGCTACTGTATACAGGCCACCGGGGCACCATAAAGATTTTATCAAAGAATTTGCGGACTTTCTATCAGAATTAGTATTGGCTGCAGATAAAGTACTAATGGTTGGTGATTTTAATATACATGTAGATAATGAAAAAGATGCATTGGGATTGGCATTTAAAGACATTGTAAACTCAATTGGAGTTAGACAACACGTGTCAGGACCTACTTATCGTCGTAATCATACTCTAGATCTAATATTATCACATGGAATAGATGTTGATGCCGTTGAAATTCTGCAGCAGAGCGATGACATCTCAGATCATTATCTAGTCTCATGTAAATTACATTTAGCCAAGGCTGCAAAGCCGACTCCGTGTTATAAATACGTTAGACCTATAACTTCTGCCACTAAAGATTGCTTTATCAATAATCTTCCTAATCAGTTTCATCATCTCAGCATCCCGGATAGCTTAGAAGAACTTGATATTGCAACAGAAATGTTTAACTCTCTCTTTTCCAGCACTTTAGATGCAGTTGCTCCGTTGCGCTTAAAGAAGATTAAAGAAAATAGTCCAACGCCGTGGTACAGCGAGCACACACACACACACACACACACCCGGGCCCTTAAGAGAGCAGCCAGAAAAATGGAGCGCAACTGGAAGAAAACTAAACTAGAGGTATTTCGGATTTCGTGGAAAGAGAGCTCGATTGCTTACAGAGAGGCTTTAAAAGCTGCTAGATCTGCTTATTTTTCAAACCTATTAGAAGAAAATAAACATAATCCAAGGTATTTATTTGAAACAGTGGCTAAACTAACGAAAAAGAAAGCTTCAAGCTCAGAAGTGTCCAAGCAACACAGCAGTGATGACTTTATGAACTTCTTCACTTATAAGATTGATAATATCAGGGACAAAATTATAACTATGCAACCGTCTACCACAGTATCGCATCAGGAAGTGCATTGTAGTCTCCCTGAGGAAAAATTTGATTCATTTGTTGCTATAGGAGAGGAAGAATTCTGCAAACTCGTTAATTCATCTAAATCGACAACTTGTATGTTAGATCCTATACCGACTAAGCTACTGAAAGAGATGTTTCCAGAGGTCATATATCCTCTTCTTAATATCATTAATTCATCTTTGTCTCTAGGATACGTACCAAAAACCTTTAAACTGGCTATGATAAACCGCTTGTTAAAAAACCACAACTTGATCCTACAGAATTAGTCAATTACAGGCCGATCTCGAATCTGCCTTTTCTGTCAAAGATATTAGAAAAAGCAGTATCTTCACAACTATGTTCCTTTCTAGAAAGAAATGATATCTGCGAGGATTTTCAGTCCGGATTTAGACCGTACCATAGTACTGAGACCGCTCTCATTAGAGTCACAAATGATTTGCTCTTATCATCCGATCGTGGTTGTATCTCTCTATTAGTGTTACTCGATCTTAGTGCTGCATTTGACACAATTGACCACAACATTCTTTTAAATAAACTAGAAAACTATGTTGGCATTAGTGGAATTGCACTAGCATGGTTTAAATCATACTTAACTGACCGTTATCAGTTTGTAGCAGTAAATGAAGAGATGTCTTATCGATCACAATTTCAGTATGGCGTACCACAAGGCTCAGTACTAGGACCGCTGCTGTTCACTCTGTACATGCTACCATTAGGAGATATCATTAGGAAACATGGAGTTAGCTTTCACTGTTATGCCGATGATACTCAGCTGTATATTTCTTCAAAACCCAACGAAACTTACCAATTCACAAAATTAACGGAATGCATAGCTGATATAAAAAATTGGATGACTAGTAATTTCCTACTACTAAATTCTGAAAAGACAGAGATTCTAATTATTGGACCAAAAACTTCCAAACGTAATAACCCAGAATACTGTCTAACACTTGATGGCTGCTCTGTCAAGTCTTCGTCGTCGGTTAGGAACCTGGGTGTGCTCTTTGATACCAACCTTTCTTTTGAAAGCCACGTGTCTAGTATCTGTAAAACTGCATTTTTCCATCTTAAAAATATATCTAAAATACGCCATATGCTCTCATTGGGAAATGCGGAACAATTAGTCCATGCGTTCATGACCTCAAGGCTAGATTATTGTAATGCTCTACTGGGTGGTTGCCCTGCACGCTTAATAAATAAACTACAGCTAGTTCAAAACGCCGCAGCTCGAGTTCTTACCAGAACCAGGAAATATGACCATATTAGCCCGGTTCTGTCAACACTGCATTGGCTCCCTATTAAACATCGTATACATTTTAAAATATTGTTGATTACCTACAAAGCACTAAATGGTTTAGCTCCGCAGTACTTGAGCGAGCTCTTAACGCATTATAGTCCTTCACGTCTATTGCGATCTCAAAATTCCGGCCAGTTGATAATACCTAGAATATCTAAATCGACTGCAGGCGGTAGATCCTTTTCCTATTTAGCACCAAAACTTTGGAACAGTCTTCCTACCATTGTCCGGGAAGCAGACACACTCTGTCAGTTCAAAGCTAGACTAAAAACACATCTCTTTGACCTAGCATACACATAACACACTATAGACTTCTATAATTCAATGTTAGGCTGCATAGATTAGGTCAGCCGGAACTGGGAACACTTCCCTTAAATCTTGATGTACTCGTTACATCATAAGAAGAATGGCATCTACGCTAATATTAGTGTCTTTGTTTATCCCGAGGTTTTCCCGCAGTCTGCCGGATCCAGGCCGTGTCCAGATCTGACGAAGGAGATCCGCCTGGACCCGATGACAATGCAGTGCTGAAGTGTCCACTATCCTCTCCCTATGGAGGATCCCTTTCCCACTCTACAGATAAAGCGTTGTTGAAAATCCGGCTCGCGTACCCCGAAGTGATAAAATAAAACAAAATTCTGTATCAATTTATAGGCAAGAAAAGTAGTTTGTTTAGGCTGGGTTGTATGAATTATAAACCTGCGCACATATTTTAAAAAGCACATAACTATAGAATCAATTCTGAATGAGCATGTGAACGCCGTCAGCGTTAATCACAGGTTCGCGTTTAAAGTCTGATCATTTCGACGGAGGTGAATCAATCAAAGTTAACTTTAGCTGGAAATAACATTATTCAAGAACCGCTATAATGCCAAAACAATCTGTTACCTTAAATTATATGTTTATCTCTGTAAAGCTGCTTTGGAACAATCCATTGTTAAAAGCGCTATATAAATGAAGATGACTTGACTTGACTTGACTTGGCCTTTTCTGTTTGTAGTTTTGAATAAATTTGGTTTTCACAAGAAATTCATTAATTTAGTGATGGGAATGTATAATGACTCTACAGCCAGAGTGAAAGCCATTGGTTCACTATCGAAACCCTTTCAGATAAAACGAGGGGTAAAACAGGGCGATCCGCTCTCCCCACAGATTTTTGCCTTGTGCATTGAGCCATTGGCTCCCTCCGTTCTCAGGCTGTTGTCTTGTTTTCTGTCCCACATGTCAGTACTGTGCTGGGTAAAAAGGCTTTTGTTTATTCTGCTCCCTTTACATGGAATTTGCTGCAGAACAACTTAAAACTTAGTAAATTGATTCCTTTGAGTGTTTTTAAGTTAAGAATGAGATGCTTTGAGTTGGAGTCCCTCACGTGTCAATGCTTTTATTGATATTTCATTGTAAGTGCATAATTGGCTTTCATCTGTGTGTCTTTGTACGTATGTAATGATGTGATGTAACTTTGCTGCCTATCTTGGCCAGGTCTCCCTTGCAAAAGAGATTTTTAATCTCAATGGGTTTTACCTGGTTAAATAAAGGATAAATAAAATAAAAAAAATTGGCAGAAGGTATAAGGACAAGTATGAGTATAAAGGGCATTAACATACAAGATGAAGAACATAAACTGGCGTTATATGCGGACGATGTCATAATATTCTTAACTGATATATACAAATCATTACCGGCGCTTCTGGAAGAAATTGGGAAATACGGGGCTATTTCAGGCTATAAATTAAACTCAGCTAAAACTGAAGCCATGGAAATAGGATGCAATCTCCAAACAGAATTTAAGAAAAAGTTTAAGTTGAGATGGGATCAGAATAAAATAAAATATTTAGGTATTACAATTCCCAGAGAAATGGATAAATTATACGCATGTAACTATAAAGTTTTGGAAAACTCGTTAAAGCAGGATCTTAGGCGTTGGAAAATCCTGCCTCTAACAATATTTGAAAAAATAGGAACTATAAAAATGAATGTATTGCCACGCTTTCTTTTTCTTTTTCAGAACCTTCCTCTGTATTTAACAGGTGCATGTTTTAAGGAATGGGAAAGAATGCTAGGAAAGTTTATATGGGATGAAAAGAAACCAGGGGTAAAACTTAAATTTTTACAACAAAGTAGGGATCAAGGTGGGTTGGGTCTACCAAATTTGAGCCTTTATTATCATGCAGCCCAAGTTAAAAGCATTTTAGTTTTGATGAATAATAAAATGAATCCTAAATGGAAATCTATGGAGAACAAATTGGTAGACTCACCCACCTCTCTAATTTTCTCAGGGCAAACTGCAGAAAGGGTAAAACATTTGAATTACTCTATTTATCATACATGGAAGAGTTGGAAAAGATTATGTAAAATTATGAAAATAAAATCAACTGATACGGTTTGCCTGAGGGAAATTAGTCAAGACCCAGACTTCACTCCAAATCGTATGGATGAGACTTTCAGGATATGGGAAACTAAGGGACTTACAAGATTTCACAAAATGTTTAAAGATCATGCAGTTGATACATTTGAAAATCTATCTAAGGACTATAACCTTTCAAGTAATCATTTTTTTAGATACCTCCAAGTAAGGAGCTATATAATAACAAATATACAGTCTTTCCAAGACCTTAGTCCTATTGTGGAGCATATCTTGAAAGTCTATGAAAAGTCGAGTTTCAAAAATGTAACGGGACAAATTTATAATATTTTAAATAATAATAATCTAATTAATAATATTTTGAACTCTTGGGAGAAAGATATTGGAATAACAGTGACTGAAGAGGAGTGGAGTCAAGCATGCAAAAATGTTTTCTGCTATGTTAAGTCCCCCTATTGGCAGGAATATGCGTGGAAACTATTGGTCAGATTTTTTAGAACACCACTGAAAATTTGTAAATATACAAACCAAACACAATACTGTTGGAGAAAGTGTGGTGAATGTAATGTTGACCTGGCTCATGTCCTTTACACATGTTCAAAAATCCAGCCATATTGGGTAAATGTGTTAGAATCAATGAAGCAAATCTGTGGTTACAATACTAATCTTGAACAATTACATGTCATGTTGGGCATACAGCCGGAAGGGTTAAACAAAGAAAATTATTATATCTTCTGGGTGTTGAGAATTACTGCTATTAAACAAATAACTCGAGGTTGGAAAAAAATTGATCCACCCAGGTTGGATAAATGGATTGAGGCTGTAGAAAACCTGTATGAAAATGAAATGATAACGCATAAGATGAGAGGCAAAATAAAGTTATTTAAGATGAGATGGTTCGCATACGCTAACCAAATGCATTGAAAAACAAAAATCAAGCATGGAGTTGGACCTGTGTAATTAGAGGAGGCATGGATGTAATCTCTGTGATATATGATGCAGCTATATGGATATATATTATATGGATGCAGTTATATGGAAATTTGCATGTCTGTATGTAAACATGTATATGGAGATGTATGTATGTGTATAGATAGGAGTATAGATGATATACGTCTGAGTACGTATGTATGTATATGTATGTATATATATAGGTGCGTGGGTATGTTATAATTTTCTTTTTTTTTCTTTTTTTTTCATTATTATTATTATTATTATTTTTTTTTTTTTTTTCTCAATTTACTGGGGGGAAGGGAAATAAGGGGTAAAAACAGGGAACAAAGAAATATATTGTCTACTTTGACATGTTAATTGTATGATTGCAATATGAATAATGTCACAATAAAAAATAAATAAATAAATAAATAAAAAAATCAATGATTGAATCAAAAAAATCGAATCGCAATTGAGATCTTATGAATTGGATCGGGACATCTGAGCCGATACCCAGCGCTAGTCATGAGTTTGCTATTTGGAATTTGAGTTGAATCGTAAATTCAACCTTGAATTTAAAGCAAAAAGAGGATGTGAACGTGAAGAAATAAAAGTGAAATATGATGATTATTGTTGCCTGTGTACAGTCGTTCTTGATTGAAGATCTGATCAATACTGACACGTGTTTGTTCTGATCTGAATAACGGATCACATGATGAGGACGGTTCGGATGAGCTGTATTCCCAGACATAGTATCGGCCCACATCCGGCCCACATCCGGCACGCGCTGAATCCACATGTCCCAGATCCGGCCCACATCACGCACTGAATCTACATGTCCCGGATGTGGGCCGGATCTGGGCTGACACTATGTTCCCGTCTGGGTTGTGTATGTTATTAAACATTAATCCTGTGTCTCCCTCTCCCAGTAAAGAGCCCGGGCAGCAGCGGGTGAAGCGCTGGGGATTCGGGTTCAACGAGGTTCTGAAGGATCCAGTCGGGAGAGAACAGTTCCTGAAGTTCCTGGAGTCTGAGTTCAGCTCGGAGAACCTGAGGTATGACCAGCTGACGGGTTCTGGCGCGGTTGGCACGTCGCTGGGCATTGATTAGCCAGTGCTTTGCTGGGTAACACCTTATTACACAGTGTCCCTTATTACATGTACTTACCATAGTAATAACAGTAAATTATTAGAGATGCACCGATTACAATTTTCTAGGCCGATTCCGATTTCCGATTTTTTCCTTGAGTTTGACCTGCCGATACCGATTTTAGCCGATTCCGATTTCATTTTTTCAAACCACTTTATAGCACACACAAGTATTGATTTTCTATCTTCTCTTTAATAGAACATTTTGCATAGAACATTTTTTAAACAGATAATCGCTATAAAATAGAACTATATAAATGACTCCTGGTGTGGGAAATTCCCACACATCTAAAGTGCAGTGTTATGGAAGAACCATTTCCTTTTCACATCCAATATCCAACTAAAAAAATCTGATGAAAACAGGTAATGGCAATAAAATAATATATAAATAAAATAAATATAGCCTTGCAGTATAAAGATATTTCACACACAGGCACACAGGTATGTTATACACACACACAGGCCTATTGCAATCACTTGTTGTATATCAATGGCAAGTTATATTTCTCAAACAGTTCTTCTCTCATCTGACACATGTCCAGCCAAGCTAAACTGGACAAGTGGAGCATGTGCAGGGAAACGATTGGGAAATAATAAAAAACAAGTTTAAATGGGTAAATTTTCTATACATATTTTTGAGTCTTCATTTTCTTTTCTGACATAGCCTAGCCTACTTCAGTTCTTGTTAAAACACACCAGACATGCAAATTCTGTGCATTTTTGACACTTTTTGGATGAAATCATATTTATTTTGTGTTTTCACCCGCGCTTCACTGTTGCTCACGCGATGCTCACGCGCTGCTCCGGCTCCCGGTGTGAATGCACTCGTTGGTTAACATGCACGCTGAACAAACAAACAAAAAAACGCACTGCTCATGCTTGCGGTGTGAAACGGCCGTAATTCACGAGGTTTCCTACATGTGCGTTCCGTGTGCACGTGTGATGCTGATGTTGCGCGATGTTAATCATGCGCCGCCTGAGTGCATTTGACCGGCATAAAATTGGATTATGTCAGACTGACCGGCCGGTCGCCGATCACGTGAAAATCGTCCGATTCCGGTCACCAGCCGGTCAATCGGTGCATCTCTATAAATTATGCATAATTCCATGCAACTAATCCTCAACCAAACCCTAACCCTATAGTAAGTACATGTTAATATTGCTGTACTGTAATATTACACTGTAACAATGACACCTTAAAATAAAGTGTACACAGGGTTCCCGCGGATCTTTAAAGTCTTAAATTAGATTTTTAAAATTGAAGGCCATTAAAAGTCTTATTTTTATTTATGAGAGGTCTTAAATTTTACATGTGAGTTATATTTTAGACACAATATTGTTTGTTTTTCTTTTGTTTCGCCGACGAAAATGTCTAAATGAAATGGTACCAGAGCCGAGTCTCCACGCAACAGACAGCGGTGACTTGTTTTACTGACTCAATCTGCATTTTGAACGAGTCGGTGTAATTAATCACTCAATGATCTCTTCCTGAAGGAATCAGCCGTTCCAACGAATCGGTTCAAGTGATGGTTTTAGTTTCATGTGTAAAGTACCCTTTAATTAAACAGTTCAAATCACAAATCATTTCATATTTAAATACTGAATTTAAAAAAATAATCTCATTGCATTATTTATGTAATTGTAAAGGCTGTGTATAAATATATTAATGCCACTTCTGATGGCAGAGATGGATTTGACTGGTAAAAGCTGTTATTATTCTAATAGAATTGAATTTGAATGTTAGAATTTGAAATAAAAGGTTTAGAAAAGTTTAGAAAAAATGCTCTTATAAAGGTAAAAATGCCCCTGGAAATCAATTTAAGGTGACAAATAAATATTGCCCCTTAATAGAAATGTTCATTTCTGTCAGTGCTGTGAACTGCCCACCGTATAGAATATGAATAATATGAATATCTTCGTGAGTCAGCTGTCAACAATACAGCACACCCCTAATTTACATTATTAATTTTAATTTCTTCAGGTCTTAAAAAGCCTTAAATTTGACTTATAAAAGTGTGCAGCTGCCCAGCAAAGCAATTTGGCGTTTAAAAGACGTCTAATAGCCGTCAAACACAACCCAGACGTCTAGGGTAAAGCCAGGCAACATTTAAAAGACGTCTAAACCATATCCCATGAATAGACGAGTCGTCAATTGGATAACAAAGAAATGAAACGACTCGTCTATTCCTGGGCTGTGGTTTAGACGTGTTTTAAATGTTGACTGACAGCCCTTGTGTTGCCTGGCTTTAGCCCAGACGTCAGGGCCGTGTTTGACGGATATTAGACGTCTTTTAAACACACAGTTGCTTGCTGCAATGCTTGCTGGGAGCCCTGTGTCCAGTACAGTGGTTTGAAGGGCATCTTGTGCGCAGGTTCTGGCTGTCGGTCCAGGAGCTGAAGAAGCGGCCCATCCAGGAGGTTCCCAGCAGAGTTCAGGAGATCTGGGAAGAGTTCCTCGCTCCGGGAGCGCCCAGTGCCATCAATGTCGACTCCAAGAGCTACGACAAGACCACGCAGAACGTCAAAGACCCCGGCCGATACGCTTTCGAAGACGCTCAGGTGTGTGTGTGTGTGTTTTGTGTTTCTCTTTGGATCTGATTGATCGTAGGCCTCGTTGAAGTGAACTGATGCACCTCTAACCAGAAGATGCATGAGGCCTATTATCAGTCCCTAAAGAATCAATCCAAATGATCAATCAGACAAAACCTGTGCGAATCAAAAGAAAACAAGTTGATAAAAAGATCAAATCCAATATTAGGCAATTACACAGCATAAGGAGAGATTTATTAGCAGTTTTTTGTAGGCAGGTCATTTTTGACCCGGAAAAGCACAAAAAATATTTAAAAATTTTTTGAGAAGTTGTTGTGAGTAAAGTCAGTAAGTTTTAGTCCAGTGCGATCGCATTCACCAGGATTTTTGGGGAAAAGAAAATCCTCTCCGGGTCAAAATGACCAGGGTCTGATTTGTACACCTGTGTGTATGATCTAAAAGTGTGTGTGCCCCTGCCACAAATGGCAAAATGCATTCAGTCGCTCCGTCACTCGCTGGAACACGTTTATGCCGGCTACACACGCACACTTCACAAGATATCGCAGCTCGGTTTGTGAAATTAAATGTTTATTAGATATTCAGAGATTTGTTTAAATGATGTAGATGCGCGTTTGCTGAATGCTGACGGTAAATGAGAGAGTATTTTAGTCTGGTTGTTTGCCTTTTCTGTTACAAATAATATAAAAGCAAACGCTTTACTTTTCCGCATAACATTTACTTTCTTTGTTTACCGGTTCTGTCTAACACAGTATTAGATCTGACTGACAGAGATCGTAAACTAATGAAGAATGTGTGAGTGAGCGCTGTGTGATCAGCGCCGCCCATCAAAATAAAAGTCCCGCCTCCAACACATCGGCCAATCAGGAAAACTTTTCAGCCGATGCCGATATTTTAAAAAATATCAACCAAATATCGGCTGATATATCGGTCGACCACTAGTTTTTATAAATCACAACCTTTGCATGGGAAGTGGCGTACGCACGTTTATAATGAGACCCCAGAACACTTATCATCATCATTCCGTCAGCATGAGGATTTCCTCATCATCTTCATCATCTTGTGTTTCCTCCATCAGGAGCACATCTATAAGCTCATGAAGAGTGACTCCTACAGCCGCTTCATCAGATCGAGTGCCTACCAGGAGATGCTGCAGGCTAAGAAAAAGGTAAAGCCCCTGAAGCGCCTGGAAACCTCCATCTGACGCTGGCCTCGACTCACACACACACACACACACACACACACACACACACACACACACACACACACACACGCGCGTGACCAGCTGGATCATCAACACCTCCAGGAAGTCTAGCATCTGCTTCAGAAACAGAGAGATGTGTGTTTGGGTTCTGTCTGTCAGCTGACGCACTTTTACACGCACAGACTCTCACCACAAACCTGACACATGATCTGCTCTCAGAGACTGACATGCCAGTAATAAATATAATATATATATATATATATCTGGGCAACGATTAATCACATCCAAAATAAAAGTTTGTGTTTGCATAGTATATGTGTGTGTGTGCTGTGTATAATTATTTTAAACACACACACATCCATGTATATATTTAAGAGAAATGTGTTATTTATATATAAAATATTTATATATAATATAAATGATGTATAAATATAAATACAGTATATACATGCAAATATATCTTAAATATATTCATGCATATGTGTATGTATAGACTGTATATATACATCATTTATATTATTTATACATATTTTATATATAAATAACACATTTTTCTTAAATATATACATGCATTTGTGTGTATTTATATATACAAAATAATTATACACAGCACACACTCATATATTATGCAAACACAAACTTCTATTTTGGATGTGATTAATCGTTGCCCAGAACTAATATATATATATTTCACTTTTCATTTGAAAAGCCTCTTCTTTCTCTAAAGTTTGGAATACTTTTACACCTTTTGTATGTTTAAAGATAACACTTTACAGTGAGGTTTCATTGAGTAGCGCTCACTCACGGATCTCATGTAAAGGTGTGTGTGTGTGTGTTTTCTCATGTCATGATGTCATCGTTCAGCTTAAGTTGCTCGTTTGTTTCTCTTGTTTTTTCACTGTATGTCTTTGAGTTATTTCTATTAAACTCCTTGTTTCCGCCACATCTCCGCTTCTGCTCTTCTTTCTGGCGTGTGTGTTCTGTCTCGCGTGTGTGTTCTTCTGTTCTGTCCGGTTGTTTTGAAGTGATGAAACTAGAAGAGCTGAGGATGATTGTCTGGTAAGTGTGTAGTTTTGTGTAGTTTTGTGCAGACGGATCAGTGTCTTGCTTTTTATCATCAGTCATACACTACCACCAGTTTGGAATAATTATGATTTTTTAGCGCTTTTGAAAAAAGTCTGAAGTTTTCTGAAGGATCATGTGACACTGAAGACTGGAGTAATGATGCTGAACATTCAGCTTTGATCACAGGAATAAATTACACTTTACTGTATATTTACAACTGATTTACACTGGAGTAATATTACACTATTTTTACTGCAGTTTTGATCAAATAAATGAAGCTTTGGTGAGCAGAAGAGACTCTTTCGACAACATTAATAAATCTTAATCATTCCACAGTATTCCAAAAATATTTTTGATCCAAAATATATAAGAACATCTTTGCAAGTTATATGAAAATATGACTTTTTACATGAACATGCAAAGATGAATCCTTCCAAAAAAAAAATTGGGGATTGACGACATTTAAAAAAACGGTATTATTTTTTCAGGCCGAGCAACTTTCTTCAGTATCGCCTGTGTGTTTGAACTAATGCGTTACCAAAATTGTTGATGTTATGAAGGATTTATAAATGTAATTCTCCAGTCCTGTTAGAAAAACAGAACCATATCATCTCTGAGGAACTAATATCCCAAAGGATTTCCCTCAGGTTGAATAGATCTATGCTTATATACAGTGACTGTTTTCTAATGTTTATTTGAGCAGTTTTTACTACTAATGTCCAGTTGCTTGAACTCTTTCTCTTTTCCTTCATAGAAAAGCAAGAATCTTTTCTAGGATCGGGATCCCAGGTGAGACCTTACATTTGCATGCATGAAATGATCACTATGTGGATAGTCAATAAAATCATGATGTTAATTTTATAATATCTTCATGCCTTATAGTCTCATTAGAGATAATCACGATAATATAGTTCCATTTGGAGATGATATAAATAGTAAAGCAGGAGATTTCAGTAAACGAGGCTTCATTACATCAGAACTGTCTTGAAAGTTTTTATTTTCTATAAATATTTAGTTAAAGGGGTCATGACATGCATTTTTATTTTTGATATACACTCACCTAAAGGATTATTAGGAACACCTGTTCAATTTATCATTAATGCAATTATCTAATCAACCAATCACATGGCAGTTGCTTCAATGCATTTAGGGGTGTGGTCCTGGTCAAGACAATCTCCTGAACTCCAAACTGAATGTCAGAATGGGAAAGAAAGGTGATTTAAGCAATTTTGAGCGTGGCATGGTTGTTGGTGCCAGACGGGCCGGTCTGAGTATTTCGCAATCTGCTCAGTTACTGGGATTTTCACGCACAACCATTTCTAGGGTTTACAAAGAATGGTGTGAAAAGGGAAAAACATCCAGTATGCGGCAGTCCTGTGGGCGAAAATGCCTTGTTGATGCTAGAGGTCAGAGGAGAATGGGCCGACTGATTCAAGCTGATAGAAGAGCAACTTTGAGTGAAATAACCACTCGTTACAACCGAGGTATGCAGCAAAGCATTTGTGAAGCCACAACACGCACAACCTTGAGGCGGATGGGCTACAACAGCAGAAGACCCCACCGGGTACCACTCATCTCCACTACAAATAGGAAAAAGAGGCTACAATTTGCAAGAGCTCACCAAAATTGGACAGTTGAAGACTGGAAAAATGTTGCCTGGTCTGATGAGTCTCGATTTCTGTTGAGACATTCAGATGGTAGAGTCAGAATTTGGCGTAAACAGAATGAGAACATGGATCCATCATGCCTTGTTACCACTGTGCAGGCTGGTGGTGGTGGTGTAATGGTGTGGGGGATGTTTTCTTGGCACACTTTAGGCCCCTTAGTGCCAATCGGGCATCGTTTAAATGCCACGGCCTACCTGAGCATTGTTTCTGACCATGTCCATTAGGGGTGGTGAAAAAAATCGATTATTGATTAATCGCGAGTATGTTATGGACGAGTATGAATGGATTATTAAATTTTCAAAAATCGATTTTTTATTATTTAAAAAAAAAAATTGCATTATTATTATTGCCGCATCGCTGGATCTAGAGAGAAGCCGCCGTCGAGGAAGCGACAAGCCAGCTTAGGACAGCGCCTGAAGAAGCCGGCCGTCTTCGCCACCTTCAGCCATCCGTGCCAGCTACGCTATCCGGCCACGGATCCTTTCTTGCAAAACTTACTGTCTAAAAGAGCAGCGAGCGTCTTTTTCAAGATGCCTTGCACTTCCTGCGGCGCGTGCAGAGCCCCGCTCAGCGACGGAGACCGCCATGTGATCTGCGCTCTCTGCCTGGGCCAGGAACACGCAGCTCTTGCCCTCAGGGGGTTTTGTGCTGCCGTCGTTTTCTGATGCAAATGCTCGCCGGAATGACTCCCTCGAGCGCCTATCTCTCCTTCTCCGCCCCCCCTCCCGCCCGCGCTGCCGCCGCTTCAGGGGACGAGGCGCTTGATATGATGAGGACGCGCTGCTGACAGCTGTTCTAACCGCATATAATGCAAACATTTTTTTGCATTATAAACTTTTTCTTTACCTTGATATGTTTCGACTGCAACCTGCAGTCTTCCTCCACCTGAAAAACACCTTGTCTTTCTAGAAGAAAATTGTCCAATTTCTACTGTATGTTGGTTCTGATCCACTTCCTAAAGGAAATAAGCCTTTCATTTATTTGTTATTGTTTAGTTCAACTTGATGAGTCACAACACAATGTGATGTATTCATTTCTGTGTTCTACAGAACATAAGCTACATACAAATAATTCTGAAGTTATAACTACACGACACAGAAAGTGCTTTGAGTTGTTGTTACTCAATAAAAGAGTTAAGTAATTCAGCAGCTGACTTTTTTTAATACTGCAATCACTTTGTAGTGTATTTTTGTTTACTGTTGTGAAATGGAAAATCAATAATCGCTAATTGAGAATCGTTTATAATCGAAAATCGACTGTAATCGAATCGGGAAATCAGACAGATTAACCACCCCTAATGTCCATCCCTTTATGGCCACCATGTGCCCATCCTCTGATGGCTACTTCCAGCAGGATAATGCACCATGTCACAAAGCTCGAATCATTTCATATTGGTTTCTTGAACATGACAATGAGTTCACTGTACTAAAATGGCCCCACAGTCACCAGATCTCAACCCAATAGAGCATCTTTGGGATGTGGTGGAACGGGAGCTTCGTGAACTGGATGTGCATCCCACAAATCTCCATCAACTGCAAGATGCTATCCTATCAATATGGGCCAACATTTCTAAAGAATGCTTTCAGCACCTTGTTGAATCAATGCCATGTAGAGTTAAGGCAGTTCTGAAGGCGAAAGTGGGTCAAACACAGTATTAGTATGGTGTTCCTAATAATCCTTTAGGTGAGTGAATATGATATGTTTTAATGCTCCTTTAAGACGTGTCAGTAAACGCCCACTGTTTCTGATTGGCTGACGTCACTGCATAGGAAAGAGTATCAACGGCCACTCGCTATTGCATGCGAGTGTTTTAAAAAATATTATCCATATAAAATCATCATTTACAGATAAACCATAATGAACTCATTTACTGATGATTCTCTGAACTCTCGGTTACTCTGAGTAAACACATAATCCTGCAGCACCATTCAAATAATCCAGCCGGTGGGCGGGCCTGTGGTGCCAGTGGGCGGGGCCTGTGGTGTATTGCAGTACACCTATTGGTCGATGTCTTGCTCTGGGGGCGGGCGTATGCAGATGTGTTTGCTCATACAGGTCCAGTAATATCAAGACACGCTGTTTTTGGAGCTGCTTTTATTGAGGACGTTTAAAACTCTGAAACTTTCAGGATATTTTAATGCTATATGTCAAAAGATCAGTCGTGACCCCTTTAAATAAGTCTCTTACTGGCCTAATTAACCAAACTCTCCATAAAACAAGCCCTGCAATTTAAAAAAATAACATATATTATACTGATAGCTCATATTTAATGATATTTGATGATTTGGTAATTGCATTTAATAGATACATCACAAAAAAATTCTCTGTTTTGGAAAGCTTCATTTCACTGCTAAATGGTGTATTATCGGTTTACGTGAGTTTAGTATTGAATGTAAAGTTGGATGTACTAAGTTTTAATATACGCTGTATAATATAGTCGAGCGGAGGAACTGAACTGCCATTGATCTCAGTGGTTTTGTGCGTGTAGTCGATCGGAGAACATGTTGGTGTGTGTGTGACGTGTGTTCATGTGTGTTTCTCTCAGCCGTCCCCGATCGAGGCATGTATAATCACTCACTTCTGCCGGGGATTATGAGGATTATTTGTACATTACTGTATCTACGGCTCGTCATCATGAACACGGAGCGTCACGCCGGCTTCGTCTCGTTCCCTCCATCGGGATTCAGGAGAGCCAGTCGTCATCAGCGAGAGTCTGAACGCATTCTTCCGGTGTATGAACACACACTTCCGCTTCATCCTCTGGAGTGAGCGCGTTCATTCCATCTGACCGCTTATGTTTATTTTTATACTACATGTTCCCTAGTTTTGTAGACGTGTTCAGGTCCTGGATCATGTTTTATGAGGAGAAACACATCAATGTTCACGTGACATTCCTGAACGTCGTATAAGCTTTAGTTTCGTGTGTAACTGAACAGAAGACAGACTCTCGCGAGTGTAAGCGTCACACACTTTTGATTTCCCAGTAAAAACGTCCCGAGTCCTTCACATAAAGATCTGGGTTTCATAGACAACCATGTCTGAGGTCGAGGAAGTCTCGTTTCTGAAGCTTCCTTACATTGGCAATAAAAAAAGCGATTAATACATTAATTAATAATACACTTAAATTTGTACATTAAGCCCATTTATGGTCATTTATGTTCAGAATAGCGTGATGTGGCGAGACCCTGTTGTGGTGACGTATGAAAGCGCTCGCGTCACACTGTACATCATCGCTTACATCATCGCTCGCGTCACACTGTACATCATCGCTTACATCATCGCTCGCGTCACACTGTACATCATCGCTCGCGTCACACTGTACATCATCGCTTACATCATCGCTTACATCATCGCTTACATCATCGCTCGCGTCACACTGTACATCATCGCTCGCGTCACACTGTACATCATCGCTTACATCATCGCTCGCGTCACACTGTACATCATCGCTTACATCATCGCTCGCGTCTCACTGTACATCATCGCTTACATCATCGCTCACGTCACACTGTACATCATCGCTCGCGTCACACTGTACATCATCGCTTACATCATCGCTCGCGTCACACTGTACATCATCGCTTACATCATCGCTCACGTCACACTGTACATCATCGCTTACATCATCGCTCGCGTCACACTGTACATCATCGCTTACATCATCGCTCGCGTCACACTGTACATCATCGCTCGCGTCACACTGTACATCATCGCTTACATCATCGCTCGCGTCACACTGTACATCATCGCTCGCGTCACACTGTACATCATCGCTTACATCATCGCTCGCGTCACACTGTACATCATCGCTTACATCATCGCTCGCGTCACACTGTACATCATCGCTCGCGTCACACTGTACATCATCGCTTACATCATCGCTCGTGTCTCACTGTACATCATCGCTTACATCATCGCTCGCGTCACACTGTACATCATCGCTCGTGTCTCACTGTACATCATCGCTTACATCATCGCTTACATCATCGCTTGCGTCACACTGTACGTCACTCCTTCTGTCGGGCTTTTGAGGAACGTTCCTGCGATCCAAAGATTATCAGCGGAGAGAACGGAAAACTGTCTTGCTTGTTGCATTTACAATATAGATTCTATGACTCTGTACATAATTCCAATATGAAATAAATAAAGAGGCTGGAGAGATGAAACGCAGCTGTGAATCATCATTAAACTGTGTTGAATTTATGTGTCATTCAATTTTTTCTGCCATAAAAGTTATTTATTTTTATTAAAAAACATTTATATTTAATTATTTGATTTAAATATATTTTATAAAACATTTTTTTAAATATATATTTTTAAAGATTGTCATCTCAAAACACTTTGATCAGACCATATAAGGTCATGTTAAATATTTAAATCTGATTATGATGACCAAATTGCTTTCATAGTGTCACTTGTTATTGCAGAACTCATTCATTATCAGGGGAATGAAGCGTGGTTGTATCTTCAACAACAACAACAAAACTAAATATATTAATAAATAGAGTTATAGAAACTGTTGGAAGCTCGAGTTCTTGAGATATGGATGAGCGAACTGTGAAGATGAAAGCTGACACACACACACACCTGAAGAGATGAGTTCAGATGAGTGTGTGTGTGTGTGTGTGTGTGTCCAGCAGGTGTCGCTGTAATAAAGTCGAACACACACACGTTACATGAGGAAAACTAGTCAAATCAGTCACTCCATTTTTTTGTACTATGAATGTCATAAACTCAATCCATACAATTACATATTGCTGTAAATATTATGTATAATAACTTTTCGTTGTAGTTTTAACAATAAACATCAAAATCAACACATGAAATTGGTCTAACTTGGCTCTAGATCTAATTAATCAATGCATATTTTAATAATGATAATGGAAATCAATATGCTTATTACTGACTGTCCGTGACGATGGAACATGAAACTATTCCAGATGTGGACATTAACAGATTTTACTCATTTTTGTGGCATTTGGAAAAGTTGAACAGTTTCTTGCGATGCACAATCTCATGAAAAAAAATATGAATCAATCTTCAGATCATACGAGAAGCCGTTAAAGCACACAATAAAATTACAATACAATTTGTAAATAAATTATAAATATGAATCAATCTTCAAATTAAGAAGCCATAAAATAATTATCAAGTGAATAAATAAAACATTGCAAAAAATGTTAGCATTTTATACATGCGTAGCATCATACACTCTAACCCTAACCAAACTAGAAACTGCAAAATATTCAGCATTTTGGGGATTTTATAAATTGCATTTAATTTTTTTATTTAGATCTATATTTGACATAACAGATATTTACATTCCACAAGACAATACCAGTTCATAACTTACAGAAATGACCGTGCTGATGATGTCTCAGTGATATCATGATAATGATTATCAGTCGGAGTGTTCTGTGATTGTTGAGCTCAATGTTGTCTTATTTCAAAAGTGATGCAAGATTCAACTCACAAGTCTGCTTAATGAAGCCTAATTTAAGTTGAAATGACGTAAACAAAAAGTTGATTATACTTTTTTTATAGAAAAATTAACAGATTTTACAGATCCTGCATGATGTCACAACAGAACAAGTTCACTTAGTGTAAACAGCTGACATCTGAAGAGAGAGAGAGAGTGTGTGTGTGTGTGTGTGAGTGAGTGTGTGTGTGTGTGTGAGAGAGAGGGAGTGACTGAAGAGAGAGAGAGTGAACCAAATATGAACCAAATAATATTGACAAATACGAGCCAAACAATTACAGAGGCATATGTGTCAATAGCAACCTGGGGAAAATATTCTGTTCGATTATTAATCCAAAGATTGCAAAACTTTCTCAAAACCCACAAAATTCTGGACAAAAGTCTAATTGTATTTCTGCCCAAACACAGAACATCTGACCACATTTACACTCTTCACACGATCATTGATAAACATGTATACCAAAATAAATCCAAAGTCTTCGCTTGCTTTATTGACTTTGAGAAGGCTTTCGACTCGATCTG
The DNA here is from genome assembly GCA_030578255.1 of Tiaroga cobitis. Lineage (NCBI taxonomy): Eukaryota > Metazoa > Chordata > Actinopteri > Cypriniformes > Leuciscidae > Tiaroga > Tiaroga cobitis. Next base: position 40,992,547 of record CM060602.1, on the reverse strand, counting down.
GCACGAAGGACTCTTCCTAAAACTACTGGAAAATGGGATTGGAGGGAAAACATTTGATTTGAAAAACAATACATGTGCTGTAAAAATAGGGAATAAACGAACAGAATTTTTCTCCCAACAACGAGGAGTCAGACAAGGTTGCCCATTGAGCCCCACTCTATTTAACATTTATATAAACGAATTAGCCAAAGCCTTAAATAATTCCACGGCCCCCGGCCCAACCCTGACGCAATCAGAAGTTAAATGTCTCCTCTTTGCAGATGATTTAGTCATTCTGTCAAAAACAAAAGAAGGACTGCAGCAGCTCCTCGACGTCGTAGAGACATTCAGTCAAACGTGGGCTCTCAAAATTAATCTCGCAAAAACTAAAATAATGATTTTTCAAAATAGATCCAGGTGTAGGGAAAATAAATACATCTTCAGAGCAGGAAACCAAGTCCTCCAACACACCCACGAATACACATATCTGGGACTAAAACTGAGTTCAACAGGGAACTTTAATCTGGCTGTGAATGAACTGAAGGCGAAAGCGATGAGGGTCTTCTACATGATTAAAAATACTATTCGACATGAAATTCCAATTCAAACCTGGCTAAAAATCCTAAAAGCAATAATTGAACCAATTGCTCTGTACGGCAGTGAGGTATGGGGACCTCTAAAAACCCTAACCCTGTCAGGAGCAGAACCGGCCCCGGAGCGCAGTGACCCGAGCTCATACCAGGCCGAAGCCCTGCGGTGTCAGGAGCAGAACCGGCCCCGGAGCGCAGTGACCCGAGCTCATACCAGGCCGAAGCCCTGCGGTGTCAGGAGCAGAACCGGCCCCGGAGCGCAGTGACCCGAGCTCATACCAGGCCGAAGCCCTGCGGTGTCAGGAGCAGAACCGGCCCCGGAGCGCAGTGACCCGAGCTCATACCAGGCCGAAGCCCTGCGGTGTCAGGAGCAGAACCGGCCCCGGAGCGCAGTGACCCGAGCTCATACCAGGCCGAAGCCCTGCGGTGTCAGGAGCAGAACCGGCCCCGGAGCGCAGTGACCCGAGCTCATACCAGGCCGAAGCCCTGCGGTGTCAGGAGCAGAACCGGCCCCGGAGCGCAGTGACCCGAGCTCATACCAGGCCGAAGCCCTGCGGTGTCAGGAGCAGAACCGGCCCCGGAGCGCAGTGACCCGAGCTCATACCAGGCCGAAGCCCTGCGGTGTCAGGAGCAGAACCGGCCCCGGAGCGCAGTGACCCGAGCTCATACCAGGCCGAAGCCCTACGGTGTCAGGAGCAGAACCGGCCCCGGAGCGCAGTGACCCGAGCTCATACCAGGCCGAAGCCCTGCGGTGTCAGGAGCAGAACCGGCCCTGGAGCGCAGTGACCCGAGCTCATACCAGGCCGAAGCCCTGCGGTGTCAGGAGCAGAACCGGCCCTGGAGCACAGTGACCCGAGCTCATACCAGGCCGAAGCCCTGCGGTGTCAGGAGCAGAACCGGCCCTGGAGCGCAGTGACCCGAGCTCATACCAGGCCGAAGCCCTGCGGTGTCAGGAGCAGAACCGGCCCCGGAGCGCAGTGACCCGAGCTCATACCAGGCCGAAGCCCTGCGGTGTCAGGAGCAGAACCGGCCCCGGAGCGCAGTGACCTGAGCTCATACCAGGCCGAAGCCCTGCGGTGTCAGGAGCAGAACCGGCCCTGGAGCGCAGTGACCCGAGCTCATACCAGGCCGAAGCCCTGCGGTGTCAGGAGCAGAACCGGCCCTGGAGCACAGTGACCCGAGCTCATACCAGGCCGAAGCCCTGCGGTGTCAGGAGCAGAACCGGCCCCGGAGCGCAGTGACCCGAGCTCATACCAGGCCGAAGCCCTGCGGTGTCAGGAGCAGAACCGGCCCCGGAGCGCAGTGACCCGAGCTCATACCAGGCCGAAGCCCTGCGGTGTCAGGAGCAGAACCGGCCCCGGAGCGCAGTGACCTGAGCTCATACCAGGCCGAAGCCCTGCGGTGTCAGGAGCAGAACCGGCCCCGGAGCGCAGTGACCCGAGCTC
>CM060602.1:40893033-40985533 GCA_030578255.1 Tiaroga cobitis | reverse complement strand
CAACGATCGACGCGCGTGCGTTCACGTGCTTTCGTGTTTTGTTTTGCTCTGCTCTCTGGCTGCGCTGGCGCGTTCGTTCTACGTCACAACAGTTCCTACGCTACGTCTTACCTCGTACGCCGACTTCCATCACCCGTGAACGCGCGTCGATCGTTGCCGGAAGTCAGAAATTTTCATTTATAAAGTTTTAAATATGTATATTTTTTCGACAAAACCGCACGGATTACCCTCAGAAGGCCTTCGTTTATCCCCCTGGAGCCGGATGGATTACTTTTGTGAAGGATGTATGCACATTTTGGGACTTGAAGGAGGTGGACCCCATTGCTTCACATTATATCCACTGAAGGGTTTAAGACATTTTCTAAAATAACTGAAAATGTGTTCGTCTGAAACAAGATTGACAGATGCATCTCGAACGGCTTGAGGGTGAGTAATGCATGGGTTAAATATCATTTTTGGCCGAACTAGCCCTTTAAAAACTTGGCTGGGATTTTGAGGTGGTACTGGAACCTTGGACCGATGACCAAAACTGAAAAAGACATGACACACAAAAACACATATGACAAAATCTGTTAGCCACAGCACCAAAGATGAGCAGACAGACAGTGGAAGAGAGAGAATTCTGTTGAAATAACAAAAACAGCCACAAAAAAAAAAAAGTTTTAAAACTTTAAATTTAAAACATTGTATTAACATGGCTAATACTTACATACAACTCCTTCCCAGGCTGCAAATTGTCCTACACTGTAGAGCTGTAAGAAATCAAAATAAATATTATTCAGTTAACGGTTATGTGTTTCTTGTTGAGGAAATATCTCATAAATCTGCTTACAATACATCTAAGTTAGGTTAATAAAACATAAGTTTCACTTGACCTCTCTAAATATTCTAACTTGATTTTTTTGGCATGCATTTGACTTGTCTTTATTGGCTAATATATCATTAACTCTGATAGTCTGAAGTTTTTCAACAATTTACACCTTTATTTATATTTTTAATTATTATAATAATCATTATAAATGGGTCTCCCGCCTAAAAAGAAATGAAGTAAAAGACTAAACTGGTACCAATAGCCAATCTCTCTAAGCACAAATAAATCACCCATTTTGCGTTGCAAAGGAAAGTGCAGTATATTTAAGCCTTATTTGCACGCGTCTTATTTTGTGTCTAAACGACTTATTCAATTTGGTCCAGTATTGATCATAAAATCATCAAGTTCGTCATTCGGGAAACGGACTGCAAATATAGCAGTTTGAGCAAAATGTAGGCTATAAAACGTTGTCTATTATAAGTGCTTGTTTTTACCACTGACAGGCTCGGGTGTTCCCTACAGAGATAGGCCCAACAGTTAGACTAACATGATGTCAAATGCAGTAATTTTATCTCGCAGACCATCGTAAAACACATTTAATTAAAACTCGACAGAAACAAAATAAAACTCACAAAAGACCATCTCGATTTGTCTTTCCACCGTTCCCGCAATCATCAAATCTGTTTTGTTCCAAATAAAACGTAAGGTAGCCTATTGTTAATTCACGGAGTTATAACGTTAGATTTGAAAATGTCAGGACAAGCAGCAGGGTGAAAGAGCAGATAACGTTAACAAACTTAACAGTGTTTTTGCAACCGTCGCTGGCTAAACTTCCACTGTCATTTCACATTAAAAGCTATGTAGGCTACACACTATAGCGTAAAATCCTAAAATCTTATTATAAAATCCAAAATGAACTTACCAAATTTCCAGATATCCGCAGAGTGAGATATCCGCGCAGAGTGAGTGAACTGCCGCAGTTGTGCTCTGACGTCAGTCAGGCGGCGCGCGCGCTCTCTGTTTACAGCAACCCTGTATTTTTGCCTGGCATATTACAGCCAGGTTACAGCTAGGTTACAGCAACACTAAAATGTACTGTAAAATGTTCCCGCTCAAACAAAATTACCCAGAATGCAATGCAAATTACGGTATTTTACTGTAATATAGAAATGCAGTATTGTACTGTAGGTTTTTACAGTACTGTGCTGCTAAAGCTACAGCGAAAGTTAACAGTGTACGTGTGTGTATGTGTGTGTGTGTGTGTGTGTGTGTGTGTGAGATGACAGAAGTGTGTTCGCTGTGTGTGTGTGTGTGTGTGTGTGTGTCTGCCTGCACAGGGCCGGATTAACATAAAGGCTAGGTGGGGCTGAAGCCCCAGGGCCCGCGGGATTAGGGGGCCCGTGATTGGCTGGAGGAAATGAGATTGTCAAATCATAGGTGGTTGATTTGTGTATAATAAAATAACAAGAAGTTATTGGAAAATGTGCCTGACTGATATAATTCACCGCCCAATCAAATTAACTCTAAATTTTGCGCTATGACGTTGTTGGGAAACGCCTCTTTTCGTTATGCTTTCATGTAGATAGAACATGGGTATAAATCGCTCGCTGTCGCTAGAGTGCAAAATAAAAAGTGATAGTGGTGCACAAAAAAGGACAAACAAACTCGAAAGACAGAAAAGGATTGCAAAAATTCCTAAACTAACTAAATACTTTGGTTCACTTTCATCCGTGCCGTGGAAGACCCCGAGTGCAGCCCACAGTTAGCTTCACCCTCCTGCGTCGTCACCGATCTGCGTGTTTTATACGTCGAAGAAGGTAAACAAGCAGCTGGAGTAAGTTAATGAGTTAAGCACTATTTTGATGGTAATTGTTTCTCGTGGAGTCGTAAGGTATCTTCAATATTTATAGGGGCTAGTCGGTGATTTTATTGCAGTCTGAATCCAGAATGTCAGTGTTTTTTCTCCCACCACTCACCCGTGTAAAAATCCCTGGCCGAATTACTGTTTTTTTGACGAACATCAAGGTCCAATATCCAAGGTCTACATGGGCATTTTTGCCCCGATGAGTTTTTGTCTTATTGTAATATTACATAATATGAAATAAATATATCACAAGTAAAAGCGCAGTTTCCCCAAATATCAGCACAATTGCTAATGTGATATATGCAACAATAAATGAGTTGACCAATAAGTTAACATTGAGAGTTACGTTTTGGTTTATCGTCACTTCGCCGATAAAAAAATCCAAAATGAAACCACAGCAGAAACGATCTCTGATAGTGATACTGATAGTGGTGATTCGTTACTAAATAATCCGCGTTTTGAACGAATGGGTTCATTTAATGATTAAATGACTCCTCGTTTGCTTCGTCGTTGAATCAAACAGCCGTTTGAACAAATCGGTTGAATGAATGACTCGCTTATTAAGACAGTGACTGGATTTTAATGGATTTTAATGATATCATAAAGGATTTCTGCTCTGCTAAAGCTAGAAAAAAGACTATTTAACTGTAAGACCCTATGTAAAAGGAAAGTTCACCCAAAAAGTAAAATTCTGTCATCATTTACTCACCCTCATGTTGTTCAAACTGAAAGAATTTCTTTCTTATGCTGAACACAAAAGAAGATATTTTATATAGTGTTAGTAACCAGACAGTTTACGGTAGTCATTGACTTAATAAGTCAACTGTCTGGTTACCAACCTTCTTTAAAATGTCTTCTTTTGTGTTCAGCAGAAGAAATAAATTCATACAGGTTTTGAACAACATGAGGGTGATGTTGTTGAACTATCCCTTTAAATTATTCATGGTTAAGTACTATTGAGGAAGTAATACTGAAGTATGAGTAATGATTTTGCTGATTTTGGCAACCTTTATGTTTTTGAGTTCATATCTGGAGTAAATGCACTTATGGAAGGGGAGGGGGTAAAAATGTTTTATCAATAAAATGTTCCCAAAATGAACCAAGAAATTATGTGGAGTAATTTTTATCATGATATTCCATATCAAAATTTTCCTGTCGTAAGATGTTTATATTATGTTATAACACGTTTATGCATAACAGTGATTCTTTTCATACACCATTTATTTCATAGCACTATGATTGTTATTTGTTTATACAAAATAAGATTTACTGCAATGCTTTTTTCCCCTTAATTGATCAGAACAAAAGTGGATGTTACTTACTTGTTCAGACGTTATTTTCCGTTGAAAATTCTAATATTGGTCATACTTCCAAAAAAAGTATAATGTGTGATTCTGAATGCCCGTATCCACACCGGCGCAGTTATTAACAGCCGCACACTCACCTCAAAACATTGGATTCATCCGCGCTGTTTCATGCCGATGTACAACCCACGTAAAGTTGATAATTCCTCAAATAACTGCAATTGCAGTTATCGAACAGAGATGGCGACAAAGAGGAAAAGCTACGGACTGCAGCTTTAATAACAATAAAAAAATATTTATTGCGGTAGAAGACTGTGGCGTGGCAATCAGATGAAAGGGGGCCCTTGGTGTTGCTACAGCCCCAGGGCCCAAAGTCCTCTTAATCCGGGCCTGTGTGTGTGTGTGTGTTGGCTGTGAACATTAACTCTGTTTTGATCATGAACTGAAGCGTCGTCTGTGTGTGTGTGTGAGATGATAGAAGTGTGTTCGCTGTGTGTGTGTGAGATGACAGAAGTGTGTTCGCTGTGTGTGTGTGTGTGTGTTGGCTGTGAACATTAACTCTGTTTTGATCGTGAATGAAGCGTCGTCAGTTCCTCAGGCTGAGATCGGCTGACGAGACGCTGTTGATTCACAGACAGAACCTCTGATCTGACACCGACTGGCTTTTAGAAGTGTGTGTTATTGAGAGAATATGTGCGTCACAAAATAACCTTTTTTCACAAACATTCATTTTTAGAACCGAAATGTTTTTGAACCTCTTTTTCACTTTGGAGCAATAAGCCATCACGGATTTTACTACACACTCAACAATGTTAAGACTTTTCTTGACTTTTTGCTTTTATAAAATAAGCAAAATTGTCAAAAATAATCATTGGAATAATTAATTATTCCAGCATGTCATTAGTCAGTCTATTAATTATAGGATCATTAGAGTGAAGGAATGAGTGTTTTTCAGCATATTGAACATCAGTGCAGCTCGTCCAATCAGAAACAGGCAGTTTTATAAATCTATTTATTTATATATATATATTTGTATATTAAGTCGTGATATTTAATTGCCTGGTTTTTGTGTCACTTCCTGTGACCTCACACATCTTCCCCTATATATATATATATATATATATATATATATACAGTCAAACCAAACATTCAGACACCAGATATCATTTTGGATATTGTTTCACTAGTGTGATCAGGACACTATAGATCATTTATGTAAGTGAGGAGAGCAAAATAAAGTAAACTGTGACATATTACACACAAATATTCTTCATACAGTGACTACCAGTAAAGATTGGGAGCAGAAATGATTCCTCCACTTTGAGCTGATCATGTTTTCTTCAGTGTGTTTTCTGTAATTGCTAATGCTCGTTTTACACACACACTGAACAACATGAAGCATTGCTTGGTCACTGGTTGAGCTAAACTGGTATTATCTAATTGTGTAGTTAAATTTAACAGCTGACAGATATTCAACATAACTCATGTGTGAGAGTCTAACAGAAGGACGGACAAAACCAGTCAAATATCCACTGATCTGAGAACTCTGAGTTCTGCTCATGTTTATCACCATTTTCTAAACTATAGCGAATAAACTGATAATGTGAGAAATGTTGAAGGTGTGTGAATAACGTTGGTGTGTCTGTAAGCCTATATCCATATATATATTCTCATCAGATAAGAGAGAAACACTTCTGACTGGTCAATTGAAGGACTAAATCAAACCAGATCCCGTGTTCCTGCAGTTCCTCCACGATTGTGACCTTCATCCGGGAACAGTGAAGCTGGAGCTCTGGAGACTCGAGGGCCGCGGAGACTGACACAGGCACTGACCCCGGAACAGTTTCTGTGGCGCTGCATGTCTTGTGCAACACAACACAGAAGCGAAGGAGTTCGGGATCGTGAGATTTACGAGGCTGCGATTTAAACTCCGCAGAACGTTTGAGCAAAAGCTCGCATTCCTCATGTTTGTGCAAACAGCCCGAGCTCTCCAGACTCCGAACGGGACGAGTCAGGGTTCAGAACGGGAAAACAAAAGCCTGGAGATTTCTAATCAAGAACAGGAAAAACTTAAAAAGGAAGGTTCAACCTTGACGCTCTTTGGAATGAAACCAAGAGCTTTGATTCATGAAAAACAGCCGCTTTATAAATATTTCGTTTATGGGAATGAATCACTCTCATTTCTTTTTCCTTCCGGCGATGCCACATCTGTGCTAAAGATGTCCGGCGTGATTGACGGATCGCTCTCTCTCGTGCAGAGCTGTACTCGAGCTCTCCTGACTGAATCAGAGTTAATCTGTGACTTCCTGTCTTCACAGGAAACAGGGCGAAACCTCGGGGTGAAACGCTTCGACCCCAGAACTCACTTTAGAGATGTTGAAGAACATGAGGAGAGATTCATTCGATCAAACTGACCCATCATAACTAGAATATTCTCCATATATGTGTGTGGTATTTTAATGTGAATCATTAGATGTTATGACTTAGGTATGAAATGAGCTCAGTTCTGTCTCGCATGCCAAAATGTGTCAGCATGCAGTTTAGAACATTACTAATGTTAACATATTTAGCTACAAAAGTAACGTGTTACAATATGGGGTTACAAAAGTAATGCTACTGTTAACCCAATATTGTAACATTACTTTTGTAACCCAATAATGTAAAACGTTACTTTTTTAAACCCATTTTTGTAACGGTACTTTCATAACCCAATAATATAACACCTTACTTTTTTAACCCAATATTGTAACATTTCTTTTGTAACACATAATTGTGTTACAAACGTAATATGTTACAATATAGGGGTACGATATTGGGTAACAAAAGTAGTTATACCCTATTGAGTTACTCCCTAAAAAGTTACTTTTTATGGTAACATCTCGAGTGTGTAACTGCTATATATATATATATTTAAAACCTTGCTGTGTGTACTTAACTACAACTGAGACTTGTTGCAGCACTTGTTACTGTTGCGCTTTTGTTGGTCTGATTGCTTCTATTGCTCTCCTCATTTGTAAGTCACTTTTATCCAATAAGTAAGAGTGTGTGTGCGCGAGAGAGAATATGTGTGTGTGTGTGTGTGTGTGTTTAAGTGTGTGTAACTGGTATCCTTCTGTGTGTGTGTGTAACTGGTATCTTTCTGTGTGTGTGTGTGTGTGTGTGTGTGTAAGAGTGTGTAACTGGTATCTTTCTGTGTTTTCCAGGATGAACTGTAAGAGTGTGTGTGTGTGTGTGTGTGTGTATCTCTGGTGTGTTGCAGGATGAGCTGTAAGAGTGTGTGTGTGTGTGTGTGTGTGTGTGTAACTGGTATCTCTGGTGTGTTGCAGGATGAGCTGTAAGAGTGTGTGTGTGTGTGTGTGTGTGTGTGTGTAACTGGTATCTGTGGTGTGTTGCAGGATGAGCTGTAAGAGTGTGTGTGTGTGTGTGTGTGTGTGTAACTGGTATCTGTGGTGTGTTGCAGGATGAGCTGTAAGAGTGTGTGTGTGTGTAACTGGTATCTCTGGTGTGTTGCAGGATGAGCTGTAAGAGTGTGTGTGTGTGTGTGTGTGTGTGTGTGTGTGTAACTGGTATCTCTGGTGTGTTGCAGGATGAGCTGTAAGAGTGTGTGTGTGTGTGTGTGTGTGTGTAACTGGTATCTGTGGTGTGTTGCAGGATGAGCTGTAAGAGTGTGTGTGTGTGTGTGTGTGTAACTGGTATCTTTCTGTGTTTTCCAGGATGAACTGTAAGAGTGTGTGTGTGTGTGTGTGTGTGTATCTCTGGTGTGTTGCAGGATGAGCTGTAAGAGTGTGTGTGTGTGTGTGTGTAACTGGTATCTCTGATGTGTTGCAGGATGAGCTGTAAGAGTGTGTGTGTGTGTGTGTGTAACTGGTATCTCTGGTGTGTTGCAGGATGAGCTGTAAGAGTGTGTGTGTGTGTAACTGGTATCTGTGGTGTGTTGCAGGATGAGCTGTAAGAGTGTGTGTGTGTGTGTAACTGGTATCTTTCTGTGTTTTCCAGGATGAACTGTAAGAGTGTGTGTGTGTGTGTGTGTGTGTATCTCTGGTGTGTTGCAGGATGAGCTGTAAGAGTGTGTGTGTGTGTGTGTGTAACTGGTATCTCTGGTGTGTTGCAGGATGAGCTGTAAGAGTGTGTGTGTGTGTGTGTGTGTGTGTGTGTGTAACTGGTATCTCTGGTGTGTTGCAGGATGAGCTGTAAGAGTGTGTGTGTGTGTGTGTAACTGGTATCTCTGGTGTGTTGCAGGATGAGCTGTAAGAGTGTGTGTGTGTAACTGGTATCTGTGGTGTGTTGCAGGATGAGCTGTAAGAGTGTGTGTGTGTGTGTGTGTGTGTAACTGGTATCTCTGGTGTGTTGCAGGATGAGCTGTAAGAGTGTGTGTGTGTAACTGGTATCTGTGGTGTGTTGCAGGATGAGCTGTAAGAGTGTGTGTGTGTGTGTGTGTGTAACTGGTATCTCTGGTGTGTTGCAGGATGAGCTGTAAGAGTGTGTGTGTGTAACTGGTATCTGTGGTGTGTTGCAGGATGAGCTGTAAGAGTGTGTGTGTGTGTAACTGGTATCTGTGGTGTGTTGCAGGATGAGCTGTAAGAGTGTGTGTGTGTGTGTGTGTGTGTGTGTAACTGGTATCTCTGGTGTGTTGCAGGATGAGCTGTAAGAGTGTGTGTGTGTAACTGGTATCTGTGGTGTGTTGCAGGATGAGCTGTAAGAGTGTGTGTGTGTGTAACTGGTATCTGTGGTGTGTTGCAGGATGAGCTGTAAGAGTGTGTGTGTAACTGGTATCCGTGGTGTGTTGCAGGATGAGCTGTAAGAGTGTGTGTGTGTGTAACTGGTATCTGTGGTGTGTTGCAGGATGAGCTGTAAGAGTGTGTGTGTGTGTGTGTAACTTGTATCTGTGGTGTGTTGCAGGATGAGCTGTAAGAGTGTGTGTGTGTGTGTAACTGGTATCTGTGGTGTGTTGCAGGATGAGCTGTAAGAGTGTGTGTGTAACTGGTATCTGTGGTGTGTTGCAGGATGAGCTGTAAGAGTGTGTGTGTGTGTGTAACTTGTATCTGTGGTGTGTTGCAGGATGAGCTGTAAGAGTGTGTGTGTGTGTGTGTGTGTGTGTAACTGGTATCTGTGGTGTGTTGCAGGATGAGCTGTAAGAGTGTGTGTGTGTGTGTGTGTAACTGGTATCTGTGGTGTGTTGCAGGATGAGCTGTAAGAGTGTGTGTGTGTGTGTGTGTGTGTGTGTAACTGGTATCTGTGGTGTGTTGCAGGATGAGCTGTAAGAGTGTGTGTGTGTGTGTAACTGGTATCTGTGGTGTGTTGCAGGATGAGCTGTAAGAGTGTGTGTGTGTGTGTGTGTAACTGGTATCTCTGGTGTGTTGCAGGATGAGCTGTAAGAGTGTGTGTGTGTGTGTAACTGGTATCTGTGGTGTGTTGCAGGATGAGCTGTAAGAGTGTGTGTGTGTGTGTGTGTAACTGGTATCTGTGGTGTGTTGCAGGATGAGCTGTAAGAGTGTGTGTGTGTGTGTGTGTGTAACTGGTATCTGTGGTGTGTTGCAGGATGAGCTGTAAGAGTGTGTGTGTGTGTAACTGGTATCTGTGGTGTGTTGCAGGATGAGCTGTAAGAGTGTGTGTGTGTGTGTAACTGGTATCTGTGGTGTGTTGCAGGATGAGCTGTAAGAGTGTGTGTGTGTGTGTGTGTGTGTAACTGGTATCTGTGGTGTGTTGCAGGATGAGCTGTAAGAGTGTGTGTGTGTGTGTAACTGGTATCTGTGGTGTGTTGCAGGATGAGCTGTAAGAGTGTGTGTGTGTGTGTGTGTAACTGGTATCTCTGGTGTGTTGCAGGATGAGCTGTAAGAGTGTGTGTGTGTGTGTGTGTAACTGGTATCTGTGGTGTGTTGCAGGATGAGCTGTAAGAGTGTGTGTGTGTGTGTGTGTAACTGGTATCTGTGGTGTGTTGCAGGATGAGCTGTAAGAGTGTGTGTGTGTGTAACTGGTATCTGTGGTGTGTTGCAGGATGAGCTGTAAGAGTGTGTGTGTGTGTAACTGGTATCTGTGGTGTGTTGCAGGATGAGCTGTAAGAGTGTGTGTGTGTGTGTGTGTAACTGGTATCTGTGGTGTGTTGCAGGATGAGCTGTAAGAGTGTGTGTGTGTGTAACTGGTATCTGTGGTGTGTTGCAGGATGAGCTGTAAGAGTGTGTGTGTGTGTAACTGGTATCTGTGGTGTGTTGCAGGATGAGCTGTAAGAGTGTGTGTGTGTGTAACTGGTATCTGTGGTGTGTTGCAGGATGAGCTGTAAGAGTGTGTGTGTGTGTAACTGGTATCTGTGGTGTGTTGCAGGATGAGCTGTAAGAGTGTGTGTGTGTGTAACTGGTATCTGTGGTGTGTTGCAGGATGAGCTGTAAGAGTGTGTGTGTGTGTGTAACTGGTATCTGTGGTGTGTTGCAGGATGAGCTGTAAGAGTGTGTGTGTGTGTGTGTGTAACTGGTATCTGTGGTGTGTTGCAGGATGAGCTGTAAGAGTGTGTGTGTGTGTGTAACTGGTATCTGTGGTGTGTTGCAGGATGAGCTGTAAGAGTGTGTGTGTGTGTGTGTGTAACTGGTATCTGTGGTGTGTTGCAGGATGAGCTGTAAGAGTGTGTGTGTGTGTAACTGGTATCTGTGGTGTGTTGCAGGATGAGCTGTAAGAGTGTGTGTGTGTGTAACTGGTATCTGTGGTGTGTTGCAGGATGAGCTGTAAGAGTGTGTGTGTGTGTGTAACTGGTATCTGTGGTGTGTTGCAGGATGAGCTGTAAGAGTGTGTGTGTGTGTGTAACTGGTATCTGTGGTGTGTTGCAGGATGAGCTGTAAGGTGGCGCTGTTGCTGCTCCTCTCCGGCGCGCTGTACGTCTCCGCCGGCCGTAAGAACCGTCCGCACTCCTCCATCCCGTCGCCCTACAAGCCCAGCTCCAACGCCTCGGACCGGCGCGGACAGGAAGTGCTGTCCCGCAGACAGGAAGTGCTGGCGTCCAGCCAGGAAGCGCTGGTGGTGACGGAGCGGCAGTACCTGCGGAGCGACTGGTGTAAGACTCAGCCGCTGCGTCAGACGGTCAGCCAGGACTCGTGCCGGAGCCGCACCGTCATCAACCGCTTCTGCTACGGCCAGTGCAACTCCTTCTACATCCCGAGGCACGTGCGGAAGGAGCAGGAGTCGTTCCAGTCGTGCTCCTTCTGCAGGCCGCAGCGCTTCACCAGCCTCACGGTGGAGCTCGAGTGTCCCGACCTGCAGCCGCCCGTCCGGTTCCGCAAGATCCCGCGGGTCAAGCAGTGCCGCTGCATGTCCGTCAGCGTGTCCGAGGCCGGCAAGCTGTGAGCGTTCACTGGTGCTGATCTGAGCTGAGACACTGAACACTGATGGTGTCTGAGACACACGATCCAGAACACACTCTCAGAAGAGAAGGCTCTACATGGGACCTCAACGGCTTCACACTGTATACAGAACCTGGTACTCTCTTAAAGGGATAGTTCACCCAGAAATGAAAATTAGCCCATGATTTACTCACCCTGAAGTCATCCTAGCTGTATATGACACTCTTCTTTCAGACGAATACAATCTGAGTTATATTAATACATGTCCTGGCTCTTCCAAGCTTTATAATGCCAGTGAATGGCTGTTTCTGTTTTGTAGTCCATAAAAGTGCATCTGTCCATCATAAAAGTGCATCTATCCATCATAAAAGTGCATCTGTCCATCATAAAAGTGCATCTATCCATCATAAAAGTGCATCTGTCCATCATAAAAGTGCATCTGTCCATCATAAAAGTGCATCTATCCATGATAAAAGTGCATCTGTCCATCATAAAAGTGCATCTATCCATCATAAAACCTTTATTATTAAGAGTGAGAAGTTTCCATCACGGGATCATTTGATGAATTTTAGTTATAATAAATGTTGAGTGGTTGCACTCTTTAGACATTGACACTAACAGTCACTATTACTCTACTGAGAGTGAGTTGACATGGAGTGACTTATAGTTTGTAGACCGTCTAAAGTAGGCAATCGAAATAAAGTTAGAGCTATTGCTTTCCTGTAGCTCAGACAGTAGAGCGCTGGCGCTTGCAACGCCACGGTCATGGGTTCGACTCCCAGGGACAGCAAGAGCTGATAACAATGTAAATGTGTGCCTTGAAATGCAATGCAAGTCGTTTGGATAAAAGTGTCTGAAATATGAAAGTATTATGCTATTATTTCTCCTCGATCCTTTTTTCTAAGAGTTCAGACTGGTTATAGAGATTCTATAGAAATATGGTACCATAGAAGTATATATATATATGTATGTAGAGAAACAACTGAAGTCTATTAAAACTATGGAGTTTATTGTGATTGATGTAAAGCAGTTTTTCTTCATCAGTGCTTCAAAGTTTTAATAAAACTAAGATTATTGGAGTACGTTTTACACGAAAACACAATGTCTTTTTGCTTCAATTTCTCATTTAAGTCGTTGTTACTTGCCGTTTCTTTGTGAAATTTAGTTTCTGAGTGAAAGTTGTTTCAGAGTAACTCCAGATTACTCCAGTAGTTTTTCGGTGTAAATCCAGCTTGAATCTGCAGATTTGTGTTTGCTGACAGTGTGTAACAGATTTAAAGACTTGTTCACACCGAGAATGAGAATGATACACCGTTTACACGATAAACTGTGTGTTTTGGCCCTTCATTTGCATGATAACAGTGTTCTGGGGGACTGAAAACACAATCGTTTTTAAAAACGATACACCACAAGGATCACTTTCTGAGCGATGAACAACACAAACATTAGCAGCCAATCAGAATCCATCTGACTTTACCAGGAAAACTTCTCTTTAGATTATTGGAGTAGCTACGCTTTACAAGAAAATACTATTTCAGTGAATTACTTCAAAATTCACTTTTAAGTCAACGTGTTTTCCTACTGATCTGTGATAAATCTAGCAATTCTGAGTGACAGCGGTGTCTACACCACTCTTTCCCAGAGCATCCATGGACAGATCAACACACTTTCCCTCATTCTGACGGATAAACTATTCCTGAATCACTGCAGTAAACACAGATTGGAAGAGGAAAAGGTTTTAAAGCACCTGTTTGAAAACAAACCGGGAAAGAGACGTGAAAGGATTTGTGGAGAAAAGCGAACGATTGTTAGTGAACTCCAGCGCATTATTTATGGAATGTGTTCATTAAATCAGGAGAACGGATCACGAGTGCAGCATCCGGTGTGTGTTCTTTATTGTTATAGCGAGACAGAAAATAAAAGCACGTGGCGGACTGAAAGACAGATCAGATATTCTTCCAGTCACAGTAATTCTTTCCCTGCCGGATGAGGCGACCCTGGAAGATGCTGTATCGCGCTAATCCCACCGTTTCCCAATCCCAAATCCCTCCCAATCCCAATCCCAAATCCCTCCCGATCCCACCGATTCCCAATCCCAAATCCCACCGATTCCCAATCCCTCCCAATCCCACCGATTCCCAATCCTAATCCCACCGATTCCAAATCCCTCCCAATCCCACCGATTCCCAATCCCTCCGATTCCCAATCCTAATCCCACTGATTCCAAATCCCTACCAATCCCACCGATTCCCAATCCTAATCCCACCGATTCCAAATCCCTCCCAATCCCACCGATTCCCAATCCCTCCCAATCCCACCGATTCCCAATCCTAATCCCACCGATTCCCAATCCTAATCCCACCGATTCCCAATCCCACCGATTCCAAATCCCTCCCAATCCCACCGATTCCCAATCCTAATCCCACCGATTCCCAATCCTAATCCCACCGATTCCAAATCCCTCCCAATCCCACCGATTCCCAATCCTACCGATTCCTAATCCCACCGATTCCCAATCCTAATCCCACCGATTCCCAATCCTAACGATTCCTAATCCCACCGATTCCCAATCCTAACGATTCCTAATCCCACCGATTCCCAATCCCACCGATTCCCAATCCTACCGATTCCTAATCCCACCGATTCCCAATCCTAATCCCACCGATTCCCAATCCTAACGATTCCTAATCCCACCGATTCCCAATCCTAACCTCACCGTCACATCATTCGGCACAACACTGGCTTTCACTTATACATTTATTACGTAACTTCTGAAAGAGTACAGAATCTCGAAATCAAAACATGCAAAAAGAAAAGCAGAAACAATAGATAGAAGCATTTTTGTTTTTCTCAGCTTTTTGTTCAAAATGATGAATTTTTACAGGCGAAACTCGAAAAATATTAATATCGTGCAAAAGTTCATTTATTTCACTAATTCAACTTCAAACTAATATATTATATAGACTCATTACATGCAAAGTGAGATATTTCAAGCCGTTATTTGTTATAATTGTAATGATTATGGCTTACAGATATGAAAACCTTTTCACAATATTCTAATTTTGAATTTGGGGTTTTCATAAGCTGTAAGCCATAATCATCACAATTATAACAAATAAAGGCTTGAAATATCTCACTTTGCATGTAATGAGTCTATATAATATATTAGTTTCACCTTTTCAGTTGAATTACTGAAATAAATGAACTTTTGCACCATATTCTAATTTATCGAGTTTCACCTGTATGAAATTTACCCATTCAAGTGTTGATAAAAGATTGCATGATGCTGTTAAAAGATAAAAGATGTTGTTATATGCTCTGTTATTTCCTTTGATATATTGCATGTTCAGATTTTAAAACTAAATATTCTGAGGGCCATGGAAGTTGTGAGTTAAACTGGCAGGGAAAGAGTTAAAATACCAAGAATTACATTATTCCCCCGACAGATTATTATTATTATTATTATTTATGATGGGAAATGTCCAGCTCATTCAGTCAAACTCAGCTTCAGTCTGTGTGTGTGCAAATCCCCCAAACCGGATGTTTTATAACGCAAACGCTGGATGTGAACGGCTCTACCACGGTAAAGTGTGTTATGAGTTATTACTGTTATTAGTGAACCGAAGAAATGAAGCATTAGCATGAAGACATTCATTAGAGGAGAAACACTCAGAGTTATTATCGGGAACTGGAACTATTAAAAACATCTCTATTCACTGAAATAAAATATTAGTTGGAAATCCAAATGAGAATTAGAAATGTAAACTTAAATACGTTTCAGTTGAAGCACTAAGATTATTAATTGGAAATGAATCAAAACTAAAACAAATAAATTAAACCTGAACAGCAATATAAAAAAAGCACGACTAAATCTGAAACTAAAACGCTGGTTCAAGTAAACCTCAAATCAAGTGAAATAAATTATTAATCGCTTTATTTTACATAAATTACAGTCTTCTCAAAACGTTCGGATACAAACAGTTATTGCACACGCAGCGCGGACGGATCCGGCCTCCCACACGGACATGCTAAAAACAAACCGCAACGCTACATAAAGATGTTAATAACATTTACTTTCATTTAAAAAACATCATTTTTAAATACTTTAGTGAGTGAGTGTGTGGATGCAGCAAAACAATCTTGCATAATTTCACAAAAACACTGAGTTGATTTCCTGAACGTTCACCGTTTTCTCCGTCCTCTTCACATGGAGTGTCTCTCCCGGGTCCTGTAGGCTCGGCTGTGCTTTGAACATGTTGAACTGCTGATTAAAAGCTCGCTGATGTTTACAGATCCAGATTTCTCGTTCCCTGTTCTCTATTAAAAATAAAAGACACTTTTTTCCCTCTGATGACGTTGAGAACTTCAGCGGGGATTGTGGGAATTCTGGAGCAAACATCTGATGTGTTCGTCAGAGCACAGGATATGACATCACATTCTGATGGCCGATCACTTCCTGTGTCCGTACGGCAGAAGTAACACTGAAGCTGTGTGTGCGAGAGCGAATTAAAGATCGAACAACAAGAGCGTTCGTTCCTTCATCAGGCGTCTCAGATCTTCATACCCAACTTTGCTTTCTGAGGGACACACAAAAACGACAATTTAATTATTAAAATGCCTTTACGCTGTTTTAAAGTCTCCTAATGTTGTTTTAAAGTCTCCTAATGTTGTTTTAAAGGCTCCTAATGTTGTTTTAAAGGCTCCTAATGTTGTTTTAAAGGCTCCTAATGTTGTTTGAGAGTCTCCTGAACAGGTTCACATGCATGTAAAGTCATAAACACTGTAATGTCCTCATAATCTCCACTGCAGCTTCAGCTCTTTCCTCTCAGTGTCTGAAACGCTTCCATCGAGGATTCAGTCTCTCTAAGCTCCGCCTCTCTGAGAGCTGCTCTGCTCTGATTGGTCAGAAAGCAAACGCTCATTATCATATCTGAATCTCAGCTCCTGATCACAGTGATACGAACAGTGACAATGGCGTGGGTTTCACCGTCTCAATCTCAGAAAACAGCGTCTCCTCGACATGAACAACACGAGCCGAACTCTTCCAGTCTCAGATACACTACAGTGTTTGAGGGCGGAGCTAAGAGACGCTGTTCAGCCAATCAAGACCACAGGCTGGCATTATGCTAATTAGTTACAAACCTACGCAGGATCAGCGGGAAGTGAGACTGAATTAATGATGAATATTTAAATGGATTCAGCAGACATTTATCCAATGTGATTTATACTCAAATTGAAACAGTGTGTGTGTGTGTGTGTGTGTGTGTGTGTGTGTGTGTGTGTGTGTGTGTGTGTGTGAAAAGAGAGAAATAAATAAATGGTGACTTACGATTCCAGACGCGTGTTTGGGTTTGACGCTGTACGAGGCCTTTTCTTTGACCTGTCGGAAACACTCCTCCGCCGCCTTCAACCTGAGGAAACAGCAGAGGCAAACGAGTCAACACACACACACACACACACACACTCTCTCTCTCTCACACAAACATACACCAGGATTTTCTGTAAAGCTGCTTTGAAACGAGTGTTGTGAAATCTGCACTGGCAGGACAAACAGAGGAAGTTCGTCTGTCTAACCATAAACGAGACTTGATGGATCTGTTCACTCTCACACACACACACACACACACACTCTCGCTCTCTCTCTCAGACACACACACTCTGTAACGAGTGATGGATCTGTCTGCTGGTCAGAAGTTAAGATCTGACCGTCTGAACACAGATGATTGAGCAGTGCAGGAGTGGATCCTACACACACACACACACTTCTTCTGCAGGTCATGTGAGTGTTTCATGACCTCCAGCCAGTGAATGAAGCCCGAGCTCCATAATAGGCCATGTTCAGAGACACACACACGCACACTCGAACACACACACACACACACACTCATGAACACACACACACGAATACACACACACACTCATGAACACACACACACTCACGAACACACACACACTCATGAAGACACACTCATGAAGACACACTCATGAAGACACACTCATGAAGACACACTCATGAAGACACACTCATGAAGACACACTCATGAAGACACACTCATGAAGACACACTCATGAACACACACTCATGAACACACACTCATGAACACACACTCATGAACACACACTCATGAACACACACTCACTCATGAACACACACTCACTCATGAACACACACTCACTCATGAACACACACTCACTCATGAACACACACTCACTCATTAACACACACTCACTCATTAACACACACTCACTCATGAACACACACTCACTCATTAACACACACTCACTCATTAACACACACTCACTCATTAACACACACTCACTCATTAACACACACTCACTCATTAACACACACTCACTCATTAACTCATTAACACACACTCACTCATTAACACACACTCACTCATTAACACACACTCACTCATGAACACACACTCATGAACACACAGTTGCAATGTTTTTTGTCTTGAGTGTGAAGTTTGTTGTTGTCCTGTTTATGCTGCTGTAACATCTACATTTTAAACTAATAAATAAAGTTATGTGATGTTAGAATGGATGAGCATTATTAGATGATGTGTGTGTGTGTGTGTTCCTGCAGATCTATCTGTCCATCACACACACACACACCGGCGCTTGTCAGACGGAGACGCGTCACTGGAGCGCAGCAGAAGTGCAGAGCCAACACTTCCAGCGCGGTGATGGATTCGGCTCAGAGCTGGAGATGTTTACAGCAGGGGGAATTATGGGTAAAGGGCGAGAGATCTCCTGCACATCAGCAGCTGCTGCTTTAAACACCGGAACAGAGCCGTGCGCCTCAGCGTACCGGACCGGGACACCAGACCAAACATGGAGCGTCTGCGGCTCGGGTCACGGCCCGCATCACTTCCTGCCGCACACATCCTCACGGTCCAGCGGCTCAGACGAGTAACAGCAGAGCCACTGGGCCGATCACCGGATGAACACTGCAGACGAGGACGGACGGAAGAATAAAAGCAAAACGAAATCAGAAAAGAAAAAAGAAAAATTATTCAGTAAAATTAAATAAAGAAAAAGATAAAACTAACAAAGAAAATGCATAAAGAAAATGCTAAAACTATAAATAAAAAATAAATAAAAATCTAAGAAATAATTTATAATTTGTATTATAAGAAAAAGGGAAGAAAAACAAAACAAAATAAACAAAGAAAAATAAAAACAATAAAAAAACTAAGACAGAAAATAAATTAAAGAAAAAGGAAAATTAAACTAATCAATAAATAAATGAAAGAAATGAATATAAAAAAATAAATAAAATCTAAATATATTAAATAAAAAGAAAAATAGGCCAAAGAAGAGATCAATATAAAATCATCAACAAAAAAATAAATGATAAAAAGTATAAAGAAAATAAATAATAAATATATAATAAATAAATACAGAAATAGAAGAAAGAAAAAAAAACAAATAAATGAAATGAAATCAAGAAAAAAAAAAAAAAAAAACAACTAACTTAATATAAAAATAGAAAATAAATAAATAAATGATAAAACTATAAATAAAGAAAGGCCGGCCTGAAGACAGGAGTGTGTCTGAGACGCTGAGGATCTCCATGAGCTAGAGGTGTTCGACACACACACACACACACACACACACACTTCATCTAATATCTCAGCGGCTGTTGAACTGGAGTGTGTAAAACACTCGTGTCGTGTGTATCCAGCGCCGCTCCAAACACGATTCACATCAATGAGTAAAGAGTGACAAACTAGTGTTTAGTTCATCATTCCCTCGTTACAAACTCAGACTTTAGTTCGTCTCCAGAACACAAACGAAGATCTTTATAATGAACCGAGAGCTTTTAGTCCTCCATATAATCATGACTCTCGCATTAAACCTCTTAAACTTCCTTTATGGATCTTCACACCTCAGTATTTGTGTCTCGTTTTCCAGTAAAAATATCAAATCTAAAAATTACGATACATTTACGATATTAAGTCTTGTTTCCTGAAAAATGTATCAAAATGAAGTGAGTTTGTGCTTAAAGATCTGCTAACGGGGTCAGAAATAGAAATATTCTTGTTTTCCCTTTAAATTCAGTGGATGTTTCAGATCAGCTCTCGTTTTAAACAAACTCACTTCGTTCCGATGATTTCTTCAGAAAACTGACTAAACCTCGTTTAAAATCTATTTAATACAAGTTATTTTGTTTCTCCAGTAAAATAGATTTTTTTTTTATTAGATGTAAATGGAAAACAAGAAAAAAAATGTAGTGAAGATCCAAAAAATGTTATAAAAGCGTTGAGAGACACGATTACACGGTGAATATTTAATATAGGCTTCTGAAACAGTGACAATTAAAACAAATAAAACCCTAAGTGAAAAACAAACAAACAATAGAATAGAAAAAAATTTTTTTTGAAAAAGAGAAAAAATTAATGAACAAAACCAAAATTAAACGAGCAGTTTAATGCAGAGACACAATTGCTTTTAAATGATGAATAGATTAAATTAAGGCTTTTATTTGTAGAATTTGTATTTTTTGTGCCGTGTTGTAAGTTTTGGTTACCAGTAAAAGCGCAGTGAAATGTCCGGCTGCAACACACACACACACACACACACACACACACACTGAGAGCTTCGGTGTCAGACAGATCAGTGTCTCTCGGCTCCAGGATACTCTTCTGTCCCAGCGCACAAACCACAGGCTTTCAGGACACATTGTGTCCGCGAGACGGAGCGCCTCTGTGGGTTTAGGTGGCGCTGGAGGACAAAAGCAAACACTTTAGCAGCAGATCGCGTGATTAACAGGCCAGCCATGTCACAGGAAACGCATCACTCTCTGGGAACTGATCTATCAGAGTCAGCCGTGTCGCGGCGGCGAGAGAACCAGTGAAAGAGCCGTCTCTATCGCACATCTCCAGCATTGTGCTCCGGACCACAGGCCTCAGGTCGAGTTTCAGGCCCTGGCAGACGAGAGCCGAGCGTAACCTCAGCGCAGCACAGGTCAGAGGTCACGCCATCGGCGTCGAGGAGATGATGTGGGAAACGGGTCAGAGACGCCAAACTAGCGGCAGCGCAACAACATTCACAAACAAGAAACAGAAAAGGTAAGAGAAATAAATGAACAAAAATTTGATAATTAAATTAAATAAAGAAAAATAAAAAAAGCAAAAACAAAAATAAATAGAAAGAACAAAAACAGAAAAATAACCAAACAAAAACCTAAACTATTATTAGACTAATAAAAAAAACAAATGAGAAAAAAACAAAAACAATGAAAAGGAAAAAGAAAGAAAAAGAAAAACTGATTAACAAAAAACAATGAATGAAAAATATGAACATTAAGAAAAATAGAAAAAATTTAAATAAAATAAGTAAAGGGAATGACAATAAAAAAAATGAAGAAAAAAAAAGAAAGGAAAAAAGAAAGCCAACAAAAAAAATTGAGAAAAATAAAACCAGCAAAATAAATAAATAATAAATAATAAATAAAAGAAAAAAGGACAAGAAAAAAAAAAAAAGCAAACAAATAAACAGACAAAAATAAACGATATAAGAAATAAAAAGAATGAAAAGTAAAAAATAAAAATAAGGTAAAAAGAGACTGACAATTTTACAATAAATAAAATAGAAATAAAAGAAAAGAAAAAGAAAGCAATAAATAAATAGGAAAATATACATTAAAAGGGAAAAATAAATGAACAAAATTAAATGAAAAAGGCAAAAAATAACAGAAATATAAAGAATGACAATTAAGACAAAAAATAAATAAAGCTATAGCAAAGCAAGCAAAAATAAAAATAATAAATAAATAGAAAAAAATAAAGAGAAAAATAAATGAACAAAACTCAAAGAAAAATAAAAAGAATGACAATTAAGGCAAATAAAAAGCGAGTGAGAGCGAGAGAGAGTGAGAGTGTATCAGGACAGATGTAGAGATTCGGTCCTCATGAATAATGCAGAGCTGAAGGGGTCGAGTGTGTGTGTGTGCTATCGCGACGCTGAAGGGCTCGAGTGTGTGTGTGTGCTATCGCGACGCTGAAGGGCTCGAGTGTGTGTGTGTGCTATCGCGACGCTGAAGGGCTCGAGTGTGTGTGTGCTATCGCGACGCTGAAGGGCTCGAGTGTGTGTGTGCTATCGCGACGCTGAAGGGCTCGAGTGTGTGTGTGTGCTATCGCGACGGTGAAGGGCTCGAGTGTGTGTGTGCTATCGCGACGCTGAAGGGCTCGAGTGTGTGTGTGCTATCGCGACGCTGAAGGGCTCGAGTGTGTGTGTGCTATCGCGACGCTGAAGGGCTCGAGTGTGTGTGTGCTATCGCGACGCTCCATCGCTCCACTGGAAGCTAGCGCACCGCGCCGGTACTCTCTGCATTAGCGGGGTTACACAAACACGCAGGGTTCATCGACGCGCTCTCGCTTTCAGGGCCAGCCCTAATGTGGCAGATATAATCTAATATCAAACACATGGCACAGGTTATGGGAGAGGACGAAACGCACACACACACACACACACACACACACACACACACACACACACGTCATCTCGCTTTAGCTTGATGCATTTCCCAGAGAACACGGCGTCCTATCTGGTGTCACATTACACGTCAATAAACGCACTAAACGTTAGTCGACTAGAAGAGGCGTAGTCGAACTGAACTGTATTAGTTGTTTGAGTCGCAGAAGAAAAAAAACCTTGAAAAAGTGTCGAAATCGTTAACGGCAGGAAATCCAAACACCCGTCGATCATTCATCAACCTCAAATATGGCTAATATCACTCGAAACATGTCAGTAGCAGCACTTCTGCTAATCACTGTAATGCTAACAGACACGTGTGTGCTAGTATTAGGCCCATTAGTGTTTGTGTGAGAGTGTGTTACTGCAGGACACACACACCACTGCACGACACACACACCACTGCACGACACACACACACCACTGCACGACACACACACCACTGCACGACACACACACCACTGCACGACACACACACCACTGCACGACACACACACACCACTGCACGACACACACACCACTGCACGACACACACACCACTGCACGACACACACACCACTGCACGACACACACACCACTGCACGACACACACACCACTGCATTTAACTCAAAATACTCGTACAGATGAGAGTAATGCTAACTGTAAAGGGTCTCCTGTTATTTCTGTAAACTCACAATAACAAACGTCCTGCTTTTGTATAATGGTGCTTTCCGTCGATTGGGTCTTGAACTTGAGCGCGTCACACACACACGAACCGAAACTATCTATAGAAAGATTACATTCGAATGAACAGATTCCAATGGAAACTAAATATTCTCAGGTTATGTAATGCGTATGAAACGAGCACATAGATGAGTCCGCATCGTCCACTTAATAATAATAATACATTTTATTTACAGGTGCCTTACGTGACACACAAGAACACCTTACATGCAGATAAAACACCCAAAAAAATTAATAATTTTTTTATTGGTGTTTCAGTCTCATCCTGTTTTTTCAACGACATTCATAATCATTATGTTTGCCGGTGCGCCGTGGTTTTGTGTTTGAATTTGTGCGCTGATTAGGCAATACGTATTTTATATAGGCGCATTATTATGATTTATGGCTTATTAAAATAAACGCAGGATTAGTCGACTAACGGCTAACATGAACGACTACTAGTCGAGGGCAGCGCTACAGATTTATATTTCTACTGGAAAACAAGAGAGAAATGAGGAAGAACATGATCTTTTCCGCAGGATCATAAACCGTCAGACTCATCTTTGATCTTCACACACGTTCAGTCCAGAACACACACACACACACACACACACACACGCACACACACACACACACACACACACGCGCTTCTCTGGAAGATTCAGGAGCGTCTAATTCCAGGAATGCTGATCCGTACACTTTTCCGTGTCAGAACAAAGCTTTCCTCCATCATATTCCCCTCTGAGAGAGCATATTTCAGCCCTTCCCATGATGCACCTGTGGACGGCGTGCTCAGGTATTTGCATTAACGCCACATTAAATCACGCAGCTGGACAGCAAGCGCTCCTCAAACACACCTCGGCCTCGGAAGATGTTTCCACAACACTTCAAGAGCGAAGACTCGACAGAAGCACTTCATAAATCAGCCTGAGCTTCTTTATTCTCCATTATGCCACTGTGATCCGGGACTAAACACTGAGGCCATCACACACACACACACGCGCGCGCACACACACACACACACACACACACGTACCTCTCCTGCAGGATGACCTTGTTCTCCTTCTTCCAGGTGTCTTTAAAGTCGCTGGAGAACTCGTGCCACACGGAGAAGAAGGTGTTTGGTGAAACCTCTTTCTCTCCGCCTTTGGCCTTGACCGAGAAGAACACGCACAGATCCAGGAACCTGTGACACACACACACACACACACACGCACGCACACACACACACACACACACAACGCTTTCAGAGAGATGCTGGAGATCAGGACACAAGAATTCCTCACGGATTGACCAGAACGTCTCCCGCTAATTCCAAGTGGAAACACCAAAACAAAAACAACAAAAAAGGGGGTTTTCTTTTTCTGAAGGAAATAGAAACTGTTTGCCGGTGTAAAACGTGGTTGCTAGGGTGATCTAGGTTCGTTTTCCTATTAAAAATACGGAAAAAAACAGATTCATGAAAATAAAATAAAAAAAACGTACGAATTTTTAAAGATAAATTCTTAGTTCGTAAAATGTTCCTCAGTGTAATTACTGAAAAAATTGTGTCATATTTTGTCCTCAAGAAGAAAATGACATGTTTTGTCTTTATAACAAAAAAAAAATGTAGGGAATAAAAAATATGAACTTAATTCGAAGACAATAATTTATTTATTAACTGTCAGTTTTCTGGGTTATTGCCTTCCCCCCTCATCACATATTTTAGTAATCATCAAAATAGGCATCATCGAAAATTTAAACATTCAAAATTCATCCTGCGAAAAAAAAAATGTTCAATCGGAAACTGTGTTACCATGGAAACACTACTTTAAATTATTTTAGCGGCTCAATTTTTGTGATATCAATTTTTAATTAACTCGGTTGGACGTTAGATAACAAAAAATTATTGTGAAATACATATTTTATATATACGCGGAAGATGATGGATGGATGGATGGATATTTTATATGAAATAAACATGTTTAGTTCAGTAGATTTGCTTTACAGGAAACTTGAACGTCTCTACTTTGCTAATTCTTTTTTTTTAATTGAAAAAAATAACAGCTTAAAAAAATAAGTGTAATGGCAGAATTGACTTCTTACATTTTGTGGGTTTCACTGAGTTGCTTCTCTTGACATTCCAGCTCAGTTCTTGCTGTAAAAAGAAGAACAAAGACATGTTTTCAATCTTTAAATGACATAAGAGTGGGTTAAAACATCTCCATGCGAGTTTAGGGATATAAAACAGCTCATTTCTACAGACTGTCTGACAGCGGCTTCACAGAAATAAACAGAAAAATTACAGTTAATTATCAATTATGAAACGACTTCGATTTAAGCTGTAAAGACGACAGTCAGAGATTGTTCAAACGTGCATCGCTCCCAGTTTTTCCCAGAAGTCTCTGTTCCAGAAGAGACAGAAACAGACAGTTTGGGAACAGGGAATCACGTTGTGTAATTGAAGCCAGAGAAGAAGCAGCCGTTAAATCATCTGACATCAGGCCAAAAGTGTGTGTGTGTGTAAAGGTGAGATCAGACCGTAAGTGTGTGTAAAGGTGAGATCAGACCGTAAGTGTGTGTGTGTGTGTGTGTGTGTAAAGGTGAGATCACACTGTAAGTGTATGTAAAGGTGAGATCAGACCGTAAGTGTGTGTGTGTGTGTAAAGATGAGATCAGACTGTAAATGTGTGTGTGTGTGTGTAAAGGTGAGATCAGACCGTGTGTGTAAAGGTGAGATCAGACCGTGTGTGTGTGTGTAAAGGTGAGATCAGACCGTAAGTGTGTGTAAAGGTGAGATCAGACCGTAAGTGTGTGTAAAGGTGAGATCAGACAGTAAGTGTGTGTGTGTAAAGATGAGATCAGACTGTAAGTGTGTGTGTGTGTGTGTGTGTAAAGGTGAGATCAGACCGTGTGTGTAAAGGTGAGATCAGACCGTGTGTGTGTGTGTGTGTGTAAAGGTGAGATCAGACCGTAAGTGTGTGTAAAGGTGAGATCAGACCGTAAGTGTGTGTGTGTGTGTGTGTGTGTGTGTGTAAAGGTGAGATCAGACTGTAAGTGTGTGTAAAAGTGAGATCAGACCGTAAGTGTGTGTGTGTGTGTAAAGGTGAGATCAGACCGTAAGTGTGTGTGTAAAGGTGAGATCAGGGTGAGATCAGACCGTAAGTGTGTGTGTAAAGGTGAGATCAGACCGTAAGTGTGTGTGTGTAAAGATGAGATCAGACTGTAAGTGTGTGTGTGTGTAAAGGTGAGATCAGACCGTGTGTGTAAAGGTGAGATCAGACCGTGTGTGTGTGTGTGTGTGTGTGTGTGTGTGTGTGTGTGTGTGTGTAAAGGTGAGATCAGACCGTAAGTGTGTGTGTGTAAAGATGAGATCAGACTGTAAGTGTGTGTGTGTGTAAAGGTGAGATCAGACCGTGTGTGTAAAGGTGAGATCAGACCGTGTGTGTGTGTGTGTGTGTGTGTGTGTGTGTGTAAAGGTGAGATCAGACCGTAAGTGTGTGTGTAAAGGTGAGATCAGACCTGACGAGACGAGAGCAGAGCTCATTAAGGACAGATGCAAGACTCTCGTCTTCTGCTGTGATGTTCAGGTTATGCTAACTCCTGTTAAACTCATCACCAGTAACACGTCAATAACACTCATCTCCAGCAGCAGTGTGTGAAACACACACTCTTTACCCGGAAACAGAAAGAGTTCAGCTCGAAACCAAAGTCCTTCAGTGGCGCACACATGAGAAACGAGCTTTAGTAGAAAGCCTCGATCGTTGCGGATCAGGAGGACGAGCAAAAGATCGGTGTGTGTTCTCAGCTCAACTACTTCTGTAAACATTCAGTCACTGACTGAGGGTCTGATGGATTTACTGAGAAGCGAACAGAACACACACACATACATATTACTACGTATAAATAATATCTGTATGAATTTGGTCTTCTGGCTTCTTTCGGGGGAGAGAGAGAGAGAGAGAGAGAGAGAGAAACGCTTCCTCAGAAGCGCAGAGGTCATCAGGGGTCAATAGGGGTCATCGCTCAAAGGTGCTCTAACAAATTGAGGCTAGTAGTAGTTAAGGGTTTAACGCCATGAGACACGAATCCCCCATGTGTCTGTCACCAGAACTGTGTGTGAGAGTGTGTGTGTCTGTGAGTGAGTGAGTGAGTGAGTGAGTGAGTGAGTGAGTGAGTGAGTGAGTGAGTGAGTGAGTGAGTGAGTGAGTGAGTGAGTGAGTGAGTGAGTGAGTGAGTGAGTGAGTGAGTGAGTGTGTGAGTGAGTGAGTGAGTGAGTGAGTGAGTGAGTGAGTGAGTGTGTGAGTGAGTGTGTGTGTGAGTGAGTGAGTCTCTCTTTGCAGGACACTCATTAGCAAAATGGGCCTCTATTTCCCCCACGGCAGGAGAACCGGGATTAAAGCGCTGATTAAGAGGATCCTCGGGAGAGACGAGGAGTTCTGTCCCACTGACCGGAAACATCCCAGGATCCCATTTAACCACACCAGTCATCGGGAACACAGAGCCGAAAGTTTCGCTCACCTTCGCTGACGAACGTCTCCATCTGGTCTTTAAAGGGCTGCAGATGCTCTTCCGTCGAGACCGAGCAGACCTTCTCCACCTGAGCAGTGCATGCTGGGAAACAGGACCACAGTCATAAACAGGTGCGCAAATAACCAAACCCTTCATGTACAGTATGTACACTCAAAATGGCATTTATGAAAAAAAACACACCAAAAAACTAAATAAATAAGGGTTATTATAGTTATACTAAAAGCATAAATAAACATGTTCCCTAAAATCAAATAAATGTTAAGTGAAATATAATAAAAACTGTGAATAATGCAAGCGCACTCAATTCTGCTTGATGATTCAAGACTGTCAAACGATCATTAATATCTAATTATTGCACTCCTAATGCAGTTTCCACATCTCAAAAGCACATGGGATAATTCTCCTTACCTTTGACCTCCAGAAGGGTCAGAGACCGATCTGAACACATCATGATCAACCCGACAGAACATCCAAACGAAACAGACAAATACACGCGGACGAACTTTAACTGTGTGAAAGAAAGACTAGACTGAGGACTGAACTAGACTAGACCGAGGACTGAACTAGACTAGACTGAGGACTGAACTAGACTAGACTGAGGACTGAACTACTGAGGACTGAACTAGACGAGACTGAGGACTGAACTAGACGAGACTGAGGACTGAACTAGACGAACTAGACAAGACTGAGGACTGAACTAGACGAGACTGAGGACTGAACTAGACGAGACTGAGGACTGAACTAGACGAGACTGAGGACTGAACTAGACTAGACTAGACTGAGGACTGAACTACTGAGGACTGAACTAGACGAGACTGAGGACTGAACTAGACGAGACTGAGGACTGAACTAGACGAGACTGAGGACTGAACTAGACGAGACTGAGGACGGAACTAGACGAGACTGAGGACTGAACTAGACTAGACTGAGGACTGAACTAGACTAGACTGAGGACTGAACTAGACTAGACTGAGGACTGAACTAGACGAGACTGAGGACGGAACTAGACTAGACTGAGGACTGAACTAGACTAGACTGAGGACTGAACTAGACTAGACTGAGGACTGAACTAGACTAGACTGAGGACTGAACTAGACTAGACTGAAGACTGAACTAGACGAGACTGAAGACTGAACTAGACGAGACTGAGGACTGAACTAGACGAGACTGAGGACTGAACTAGACGAGACTGAGGACTGAACTAGACGAGACTGAGGACTGAACTAGACGAGACTGAGGACTGAACTAGACGAGACTGAGGACTGAACTAGACGAGACTGAGGACGGAACTAGACGAGACTGAGGACTGAACTAGACGAGACTGAGGACTGAACTAGACGAGACTGAGGACTGAACTAGACGAGACTGAGGACTGAACTAGACTAGACTGAGGACTGAACTAGACGAGACTGAGGACTGAACTAGACTAGACTGAGGACGGAACTAGACGAGACTGAGGACTGAACTAGACTAGACTGAGGACTGAACTAGACTAGACTGAGGACTGAACTAGACTAGACTGAGGACGGAACTAGACTAGACTGAGGACGGAACTAGACTAGACTGAGGACGGAACTAGACGAGACTGAGGACTGAACTAGACGAGACTGAGGACTGAACTAGACGAGACTGAGGACTGAACTAGACGAGACTGAGGACTGAACTAGACGAGACTGAGGACTGAACTAGACGAGACTGAGGACTGAACTAGACTAGACTGAGGACTGAACTAGACTGAGGACTGAACTAGACTAGACTGAGGACTGAACTAGACTAGACTGAGGACTGAACTAGACTAGACTGAGGACTGAACTAGACGAGACTGAGGACTGAACTAGACTGAGGACTGAACTAGACTAGACTGAGGACTGAACTAGACTAGACTGAGGACTGAACTAGACTAGACTGAGGACTGAACTAGACTAGACTGAGGACTGAACTAGACTAGACTGAGGACTGAACTAGACTAGACTGAGGACTGAACTAGACGAGACTGAGGACTGAACTAGACTGAGGACTGAACTAGACTAGACTGAGGACTGAACTAGACTAGACTGAGGACTGAACTAGACTAGACTGAGGACTGAACTAGACTAGACTGAGGACTGAACTAGACGAGACTGAGGACTGAACTAGACGAGACTGAGGACTGAACTAGACTAGACTGAGGACTGAACTAGACTGAGGACTGAACTAGACTAGACTGAGGACTGAACTAGACTAGACTGAGGACTGAACTAGACTAGACTGAGGACTGAACTAGACTAACCTGTGAACTGGGAGATTAGAGGAGGAAGAGCAGCGAGGGGAAATCCTCACTTCCGTCCCAGAAGGCCATCGCGCACTCTCAGCTAAAACATGCAGCAATTACTGCAATTAGGGTCAGGAGAGCAGAGACTCCTCCAGCGGAGGGGAACGACCCTCGACCCTCGGCCGGGCTTTAGTCATACAGCACTTTAAAAACATTATATATAAGGGGTTCAAACCGCCCGAATCTATTCTAGAGGTTTATCTGTTATAAACAGTTGCCAATACATGCATGCGTTATATATACAGTGTGTGCAGAATTATTATTTGGCACGTTTATTTTTTTATCATATTTTTTACCAATTCCAAACAACATTAATCTTACTATTAATTTTGTATTGAATCATTTATAAGTGATATATAATTGTTCATGAAGGCTGGAAATGAAAAACGCCTTATATCAGGAGTGCAGAGTTATTAGGCACGTTAGGCACAATTCACGTAAATGTGAATTGAAATTGAATTAACGAAGTTATCAGTTTGTTTCTTTCCATTTTCAGCGGTTTCACAATGCAAAACCCGACTGCTGTGTGTCAGTCATATTCATATCTCTAGATATGGCACTGATGAAGTTTGTAACCTCATGAAGAAATGAAAACAGCCAATCAGAGTGAAATCAGCCGGAGCGGTTACAGGGTCTGTTCCCTGGAGCGCGCGCGTGTGTGTGTGTGTGTGTGTGAGAGTGTGTGAGTGAGAGATCGAGGCGTGCCAGAGACGCAAACTAAAGAGAATTAAAAAAAATAATAATTGAGGAACTGCGTTAAAGTGGTACAATAAAATGCACAAAGAGAAATAATGTGAAGTAAAGGCCTGTTAACCATTTCAAAAGTGTTAACAGCTTCCAGCCCCATTACCAGCTGACCTCAGGCCTGTGTGTTCAGCAGAGTGAGGTCACACACACAGCGCTGGCGCTCACAGATACACATGTGCAAGGAATCATTCAGCTATTCCTGATCCAAAGTTCTCATGTTGATCTGACACTGTAGCAACAATCATAACTCACACTACAATCAATAACCTTCAGACTTCAAGGCTTTCCCAACTCTCCTCCAAAGCTGGTCCATCAACTCTCTCTTCTAACTGGAAATAATCACTTAAAACTAGATCAGAGCTGGATCGGGAAGATCTTCAGCAGACGAAAGATCCTTTTTAGCTTGTTGAACACGAAGGCATCTGTATCAGGTTCTGTACATCGAGACACACACACACACACACACACACACACACACACGTCGATTAACTTTACCTCGCAGATCTTTCCGGAGTCTCAGCAGATCTTTAGTCAAGTCCTCAAACTTCATCTGAGAGGCCTGGAACAGGTCTTGGGGTTCTGGGAGCGGAAACACACACGTCTCCCTGCCCGCGTCCTGAAACACACACACACACTGAAGACTAGTAAAGATTATGCTGTACTGTGAGAGCATCATATATGAACCTCACCTCATCAAAGTGTCTCAGGTAGTACGACACGATGTATGCCAGCAGACTTTTACTGTTGTCCTGAAAACCAGAGGAGAAAAGTCAGCTGATCAAAACCTGTTAAAAGTTAAAAAGTGTGTGTGCGCGTGTGTGTTTGTTTGTGTGAGCTTGTGTGTTTGTGTGAGCATGTGAGTGTGTGCACATGTGAGTGTGTGTGAGAGAATGTGACAGTGCGTGAGTGTGTGTGAGTGCGCGTGTGTGTGAATGTGAGTGTGTGTGTTTGAGAGTGAGTGAGTGTGTGTTTGAGAGTGAGTGAGTGTGTGTGTGAGTGAGTGTTTGAGAGTGAGTGAGTGTTTGAGAGAGTGTGTGTGTGTGAGTGAGTGAGTGAGTGTGTGTGTTTGAGAGAGTGTTTGAGAGAGTGTGAGTGAGTGAGTGTGAGTGAGTGAGTGTGTGTGTGTGTGCGTGAGTGAGTGAGTGAGTGAGTGAGTGAGTGAGTGAGTCAGTGAGTGAGTGAGTGAGTGAGTGAGTGAGTGAGTCAGTGAGTGAGTGTGTGAGTGAGTGAGTGAGTGAGTGAGTGAGTGAGTGAGTGAGTGTTTGAGAGAGTGTGTGTGAGTGAGTGAGTGAGTGTGAGTCAGTGAGTGAGTGTGTGAGTGAGTGAGTGAGTGAGTGAGTGAGTGAGTGAGTGTTTGAGAGAGTGTGTGTGAGTGAGTGAGTGAGTGAGTGAGTGAGTGAGAGTGAGTGAGAGTGAGTGAGTGAGTGAGTGAGTGTGAGTGAGTGAGTGAGTGTTTGAGAGAGTGTGTGTGAGTGAGTGAGTGAGTGAGTGAGAGTGAGTGAGAGTGTGAGTGAGTGAGTGAGTGTGTTTGAGAGAGTGTGAGTGAGTGAGTGTTTGAGAGAGTGTGAGTGAGTGAGTGAGTGAGTGTTTGAGAGAGTGAGTGAGTGAGTGAGTGAGTGTTTGAGAGAGTGAGTGAGTGAGTGAGTGAGTGAGTGAGTGAGTGAGTGAGTGAGTGAGTGAGTGAGTGAGTGAGTGAGTGAGTGAGTGAGTGAGTGAGTGAGTGAGTGAGTGAGTGAGTTAGTGCGTGAGTTAGTGCGTGAGTTAGTGCGTGAGTTAGTGGAGTGAGTGAGTGAGTGAGTGAGTGAGTGAGTGAGTGAGTGAGTGAGTGAGTGAGTGAGTGAGTGAGTGAGTGAGTGAGTGTCTTACACTGCTCTTGACGTCCTTGAGTTTGGGCAGAATGTCCAGCGAAAAACCGTCTGCTTGACCTCGGGTTCGATTCCCTCCATTCATGAAATTACCAAATGCCAAAACTAAACCAAGAATCTTCAGAACTCCAGAACCGCTCTGAAGAGCCTGGAGGAGAAGCACAGAAACACGGATCCAGAACAAAACTGCACCGTCTGTGTGTGTGTGTGTGACGTCGGAACGAGTGTCTGTTACCCATGGAAGACAGAATCAGTGTTTACTCGAGGACTGGGGTTTAAAAGACAAGTATTAATACCGACTATCATCATATTAGAGTGATTTCTGAAGGATAATGTGACACTGAAGACTGGAGTAATGATGCTGAACATTCAGCTTTGATCACAGGAATAAATTACACTTTACTATATATTCACATAGAGAACAGCTGCTTTACACTGGAATAATATTTCACTGTTTTACTGCAGTTTTGATCATATAAATGCAAGTGAGCAGAGAGACTCTCTCAGAAACATTAAAAAAAATCGTAATTATTCCAAATTTGAGACCTCCAGCGTGGCTTGACTTGATTGTGTTTTTCATAAGTGGGCACTAATTGAAACAAACCCTGAAACTATTATACAAAAACAACATGCAGTTCAAAGCCGAGCAGAGCGAATCATCTGAATATTCAGTGACTGCTTACCAAAACTCCTTGCCAAACTCACAATTAAATAACATTTCAAATCAGCAACAAAATCTCTATCATGAACTGTCCCATAAATGTGGTTTTTATGCTCAAATAGCATTAACAAACCTTATTAAAGAAGATCCAGTGAGCAAGCGAGCCATTGGAGTCGGTTCAGTGAGCAAGCGAGCCATCTGAGTTGATTCAGTGAGCAAGTGAGTCATCTGAGTCGATTCAGTGAGGAAGCGAGCCATCTGAGTCGATTCAGTGAGCAAGCAAGTCATCTGAGTTGATTCAGTGAGCAAGTGAGTCATCTGAGTCGATTCAGTGAGTAAGCGAATCATATGAGTCGATTCCCTGAGCAAGCGAGTCATCTGAGTCGATTCAGTGAGCAAGCGAGCCATATGAATTGATTCAGTGAGCAAGTGAGTCATCTGAGCTGATTCAGTGAGCAAGCAAGTTGTCTGCCTGATTCAGACCAATGATTCCAGTATTTGATTCACATTAGATTCAACAACTGGTTCAAATGAATCATTACAAAGAATCAAGAGGGTTGATTAAGAATTGGACAGAATCGCACTCATCCAGCGGTCTGTTGTCGTGCTGATTGTTTGTTTGCGGTACCTTGCAGACTCTCTGCAGAATCTGGAGTTTGCGCTGAACAGACGAGATACATTCGGAGAAGGTCGACTGAAAGAGAATGCAGAAGACTCGTCCGGAGAAATCAGGAATCTGGGAGAGCTGATGGAGAAACCTGTGAGCGAAAAAAAAAAAAAAAAAAAAAAAAAAAAAAAAAAAAAAAAAGGTATAAAGCATTTTGAGCTATTCATTCGAACAGTTCTGCATTAAAGAAAAAAAATCCCTGCAAAATAGAGATCACCTGACTCATTCCCAGCTAACAAAACCTTTATATACTGTATATCATGCATTCTAAATGTATTTTAATACAATTATTATACATTGTAACGCATCTTATGATTCATTATAACAGTGGTTACAATTAGTGGTGGAACGGATCACAAAATTCACGGTTCGGATCATTTACAATTTTTGAGCCACCGATTGAATCATTTTTCAGATCAGCAAAAAAATATATATATGGGGAGGGGTACCTTTGCTTTTCATTTATTACTTGAAGTTCTTCAATACTACATCAAAAACTACTAGCCTAACTGATAAAGTTCACACATTATTAAAAACAAGTGAACAGTCAATAATAAAATAAGAACAAATACACAAATGACAAGAGATAAATACTATATAACACAATTACAGTCTAACTGTGGTATTCAGGTACAGAAATTAATAATTAGGCCTAAATGTAAAATAACACTATTTGTTCACTTTAGAAATTAAATATAGTTTCATCTTTTGTTAAAGGGTTAGTTCACCCAAAAATGAAAATTCTGTCAGTATTTACTCACCCTCATGTTGTTCCAACCCCGTAAGACCTTCGTTCATCTTCGGAACACGAATTAAGATATTTTTGATGAAATCTGAGAGCTGGATCACTCCTCTATAGGCTTCTTCAGGGATTGAACTTGCCGGCCTCGAAAAGTTATTAAAGACATCGTTAAAATAGTCCAAGTGACTGCAGTGGCTCAATCTTAAGTTTATCAAGCGACGAGAATACTTTTTGTGCGCAAAAAAAACTAAAATAACGACTATTTCAACTACTCATTTCCTTCTCTGTGGGCCTCGAGTCAGTTCACTAGTGTAACAGCGTACGCTTCTGTTGTTGTACGTCACACGCATCACGCACATGACCTGCGTCGGCCAATAGTGAGCCTACGTGTGACGTAGCTCTACGGAATCACACTAAGTTAACTGACTAGAGGCCCAAAGAGAAGGAAATGAATAGTTGAAATAAAGTCGTTATTTTTGTTTGTTTTTGCGCACAAAAAGTATTCTCGTCGCTTGATAAACTTAAGATTGAGCCACTGCAGTCACTTGGACTATTTTAACGATGTCTTTAATAACTTTTCGAGGCCGGCAAGTTCAATCCCTGAAGAAGCCTATAGAGGAGTGATCCAGCTCTGAGATTTCATCAAAAATATCTTAATTCGTGTTCCGAAGATGAACGAAAGTCTTACGGTGTTGGAACAACATGAGGGAGAGTAAATACTGACAGAATTTTCATTTTTGGGTGAACTAACCCTTTAAAGCTGTATTCGGTTGTTTTATGAACATTAACATTTATGAACAGGGCTCCCTTGTAAAAGAGATTTGAATATCTCAATGGGACATCACCTGGTAAAATAAAGGATACATAAAAATAAAATAAAAATAAATAAAATTAATGACACAGACGACATCAGGAATATTAGGCTGCTGTCACTTTAAGACCGAATAAACTGACACACATCCGGTTTCTCTCTTAACTGTTCACTGACAGAACCGAGAGAACACTTGCCGAGACGGTGTTTAGACAGAATTGTGTGTGTGTGTGTGTGTGTGTGTGTGTGTGTGTCCGTTCAAAGGCAAGGAAACACTATTAAATACCAGCTAATTGAACAAACGTTTGATTAACGTTACTGGTTCTTTGAGAGAACCTTGAAAGAACGTTCCCTGTTAACTTTGAAAGTTATTAATTGTGTTTCTATGTGTGTGTGTGTGTGTGTGTGTGTTTTGGTCCTCACTGCTCGGGTTTGTCCAGAGGTTTGGTTCCTTCTTTGTCTTTTGAGGATTTGACGTGTTTCTCGATTTTGTCCAGCTCATCTTGCTGGGCTCTCTGAAAACACACAACAGCATTACAACACATTCAAACTCGAAAACACTAGTGATCCTTCTAGACAATAACCTGACAGAATAAAACTAACATCTACATTTATGTATGATGGTCAAAAGTCTCCGTGTAATCAGTTTAGGTTTCACCGCATCCACTGTACTTTACACAAATATGCACACTGGTGTTCTTGCGCTCAGCCGCATTATTATTCGTCTGGAAGGAGAACAGAGCGCAATCAAAGTCGTTAGGAAGCCAGAGTCCAATAAAAGCTGCAGCGTCTCATGAGTTTCCTTCTCTCTCCGAGCCAACGAACAACAGAAACAGAGTTTGGTGCCGCAAATTATGGAAAATGTGGTATTGTGAAAGTACATCAAACAGCCACACGCGATTGACACAGTTAAGACAGAGACAGATACACACTCGCCAACAGAGACAGATACACACTCGCCAACGACAGCACATCGTAAAGAGACCGAGAGATTTCAGCCTCAGTGAACCAATACGAGACCAGCAGGCAAAACTATTATTTGTTAATGCGCTGCTCAGTTTTGTGGTCTACTTTACTACCTTAACTTGACTTCCTTCAGATTATTGAAATGAAAACATACAAAAGTGTTGTTGTTGCATTTCATCTATTTGCGTCTGTAGATTTCAATCTCAATCCATATCTTTGAAGTCCGAAATCTCCACTTCAGCAGTTTCTCACACACACACACACAGACACACAACACTTTACAGTTTTATCCATATCTATATTCTGAAGGTTTGTTTATATCAATCACCTGATTTACACAATATTTTACTCTTAAAAACACGGTGAAAATGTATTTGTTATCTAGATGTTGACAGTATTTTCTGATTTATGAGTGATAAAAAGAGATTTCCACAATCCAAAAACCTTTAACACTAATATGCCAACAAAAATCAAACAAGAATTTTGAAACTGGCTTTATGCAATGTTAAGATGTCTGGTCTGGAAATGTATGCAAATTAGTGCATATTTAAATAGAAAATGAATCATTTTCAAAGCAATTTGGTTCGAAAAATTGTCACCGTGGATTTTTACTGATCAACTAATAGTTTAAATAACCTCCAAGATGCATTAGAGACAAACAGCAGCTGTGAAACTCAAATCAGATTGCCTGTACATCATCACGTATATGCATATCTAATTACATGGAATTTGCATCATCACGTATACGCATATCCAATTAGATGGACTTTGCATCATCACGTATATGCACATCCAATCAGACGGCATTCGGACCAATCGTGTCAAAATAATGCTCAAAATGGATTAAAAAACCTCCATATCAAGTGTTTTGAGCGCAGCAGATTTAAAGTGCAAGTTTCCCCGTCTCATCGTCGTTTACGAAGTGCGTAAGAGAACCAGCCATCGCCACACAGACGGCAGAGTTTCCCTCGGAGCAGAACTGCAGAATAAATACCTTCATAAACAAACCCGCCGACATCAAACGGCACAGAAACGCACAGCCGAGCGGCTTAGGGCATCAGGAAGGTGATCAAAGAGAGAAACTGCTCTCGCTCTCAGACACAAGAGAGAAGCACAAGACAAATGAGGCTAAGACAAACACTGTGGTTCAGGAGAGCGACTTGTGTACGGCTCAGGCGTGAACATAAACTCTGGGAAAGGTTCTCGGCTCCATTAAGCATCATCACGAGATCTATATATACACACACAGCACTTCAAACGCGGTGATTACACCAGCGCTGCCTCACATTCACGGCATTTTAAGTGTAAATACTTTTAATATGAAGCAGCTTCACCAAGGCTCGGCCACGAGCGCCTTCAAACGCAAACTCAAAGACAATATACAGATACGACTGCTAGAGGATCGCAGGCTTGATGTATTTACGAGACTGACATCTGTATACGTGCCAG
The DNA here is from genome assembly GCA_030578255.1 of Tiaroga cobitis. NCBI lineage: Eukaryota > Metazoa > Chordata > Actinopteri > Cypriniformes > Leuciscidae > Tiaroga > Tiaroga cobitis. The sequence continues at coordinate 40,948,307 of CM060602.1, read as the reverse complement.
ACTGGAAACCAGCACTCATAAAACGAGGAGAAAACACATTAGTGCGATCATTAGGTGCATTACTGGAGTCTGACTGCAAAAGACTGCGTTTTTCTTTTTTTTGCCGTTGGAAGAGGTCTGGATTTCATAATCACGGAGCGAGCCAGACGAAAACATCTTAACGTTTCCTCCTCGACAGACAGATGATCAATCTGAAGACTATCGGGATCGAATCTTACCAGTTCAATGAGTTTGGCACGCGATGCTTTAAAATAAATACATGATATTTATGCAAAAGCAGCTCAAACTAAAACAAAAGCTGCACTTTTCCTACTTTAATCAAAGCATGTGTCAGAACGCTCTGCTCAAATGGGGTGATTTTCTCCACAAGTGCTTTTTTGGGAATTTGTTTTTGCAAATCCAAATCCAAAGCGAAGATTTTCAAACGTCGTGTTTGCTTCTAGAAATGTTTGAGTTTTTCAGACATCATATTGTTCTGAGGAACCTTTCTTCACATTGATCTAGACTACAGGTGTGTGATTTCTGTGTTTGAGTCACATGATCACTGCACACACACATTCAACACAAACTCCAACAATGAAAAACATCAGAATGTAGAAAAACATTAGAATGTAGAAAAGCATCAGTAGTAGTCAACATGTTGTCAATTAAAACTACCTATTAAACTTGGAAAAAATTATAAAATTCAATAATAAAACCAATTCTTGTACATGGATGTGAAATTTGGGGATTAGTACTACATTTAAAAAATTGGGATAAAATTAAACTAGAAAAACAACAATTAGAAATAGCCAAAAACATTTTAGGGGTTCACAGAAGCACGTCCTGCAGGGATGAATCACTAAAAACACATTTTGACCTCCAAAATAAACTCCAATGTTATTCGACCCTTAATAGAACCACTAAATTGGCCAATTATCTATTATATTAACAACTTAAAGACGAATCCTCTCCAAATACAGATTAAGTGATGATCTAGAAATGGAGAGAAGACAAACAAACATGGACAGACAATGTGATCTACAGCAAACAGAGGATGAGAAACTCTTTCTAGTCATGTGTAGTAAATATCACGACGCAAAACAAACATTTCTGCCCAGATCTGAAACATTGACTCCATCATTCATTGAACTGAGAAAATGTCCTTCATACTTGATGACAGCACAGCTGCAAAACATGTGGTCACGCTTGAGATTAGGGTCCGATTCTCACTATTAACTACGACTCTCCTGCTTATTAATAGTTAGTAAGGTAGTTGTTAAGTTTAGGTATTGTAGGATTGAGGGATGTAGAATATGGTCATGCAGAATAATGCATTAACATTTGCTTTATAAGTACTAATAAACAGCCAATATCCTAGTAATGTGTATGATAATACACAACTAGTTTTATAGTGAGAATTGGAGCCTAAACTAAAGTGTTACCAAATATGTTTTAGCCATTTACAATGTTAGAGACAAGCTTCATTTATTCAGATGGATTTTATATATTTATGCTACATATGACATGATCTATACATATATGTGTTTGTTTTATTATTATTTATATATGTGTTAGGCAAGGCAAGGCAAGTTTATTTATATAGCACATTTCATACACAATGGTAATTCAAAGTGCTTTACATAGATGTTGTTAGCAACATTGTGCTTCAGAGTCATGCTAATAAAGCTGATTTGAGAGATAGAGAGAACCTAAGAGTGTGTGTGTGTGTAAGAGAGAGAGATACATTCTCTGCTTACGTTCTCATAGAGGGCCTGTAACGTCTCCAGATCAACCACAGTATTATCCAGATTCAGGATCGCTGGAGACACAGAAACAGACAGAAATCATCCTCATCCTACATGTAAAAACTAGGGATGGCCCGATACCATTTTTTTTTCAAACCGATACGAGTACGAGTATTTACATTTGTGTACTTGCCGATACCGAGTACAGATACCGATATTTCTACCGCAAAAGTAATAGGCTCCCAGAAGAAAAGACGACTATTTTAGAACACAGGTTAGAAGAGAAGATTTTCTTCTCTGCTTGTTTTAACAAGTCTAAAAATAAATAAAAATTAGTAAAATAATAAATGTATTAACACACAAACCACTGTTAATTTAACATAAAAGCAAGCAGGCTACTGCGTGCATGGTCTGGCATGACTGAATGCGCGCAGTGCGCTCCCTTAATAAATCCTAAAAACTGACAGTTCATCGCGATCTCACACATCTCTGTTATTATCAGTGAAGCTGACTGCACAATCAATCTTTCATAATATCCACACTTTGTTTGTTATAATTAGAGGATTTGCCAGCATACAGAATTCAGCACTGAACAAAAAAGTCCGTTTTGAGCGGTGAGGGAAGTCTATCTTAAATGCTTCTGATTGGCCATTGCGTTCCAGAAATCAACACATATGTCTGTGATTGGCTACATCGCTCAACGCTGTAACCATGTTATGAATAGAACCTCTGACCTGTAAATCGTTTCTATTTTGTTGTAGTTGTTCTTGTTGCTTTTCTGCAAGAGATGAATAAAAATCTTTTAGTTTTTATGTTTTATTCATAGATATTTCTAGTTTGCGGGAGTCCCGCGAATCGTTTTATTCTCCCGTAACCCGCACACACAGAGTGAGTGCATTACCGCCCGCGCGCGCGCTCGGCCATCAGATCTATGATGTGTCTTCAGATCTTTAATTAGATTGCTGGTGTTAAACGATGTACTTTCTTTCCCTCCTCTCGACACCTTAGCTGAACATAACTCACAGTCTGCCTTGCTGATGTCATCATCCCTTATCTTGAAATGAGCCCAAACCGCCGACATTATACTTTCCTATGCCTCAGTTCACCTCGACAAAGCACTCGCGGCGGCCAGTTTCGTTTTGCAAAATGTACGTGGTATCGGTGCGTGGTATCGGCGAATTTTTATGAGTACGAGTACGAGTATATTAGGACAGTATCGGCCCGATCCCCGATGCCAGTATCGGTATCGGGCCATCCCTAGTAAAAACCAAACATTCAACAGCGTATAAATCAAACTCTCCTGAATGTTACAGAATGAACCGGTGACCCAGGACGATCTATAGGACTGTGATGCTTTTAGAAGTTGACGGACTCGTGATTTTCACAGATTTTTGTTTAAAAAGTTGCTTTTTAATTAAACTTACCCACTTAAAATGTTGATATAAAAAAAAGAATACATGAAGCTAGAATAAAACATTTTGTTGTTTAAAAGCAGTCCACCTTTCTTTTGCATGATCAGATATTCATACTACAAAATATTCTGGGGGCCATAAAGTTTCGTGAAAGTAATCAAAATTGCTGGTGCTGGCTGAGTGGGTGTCACGTTTTATCAACACTTAAACTTCTTGATCTTTGTGCAGCATTTGATACAATTTCACAGTCTACACTCTTAAGCAGGTTTCGTTCCTATCTCACGGACCGCACTCAATCTGTACAACTCAGTTTATATCAAAACCACCTATGTTGTCACTGGTGTTCCCCAGGGCTCTGTTTTAGGACCTCTTTTGTTTATTGTTTATCTTATACCAAGTGGCATCATCTTTAGGAAATATGACATTCATTTTCATTGTTATGCTGACGACACCCAACTTTATCGGTCTTCTAAACCTTCAAGGTTTCCCTCTTCTGCTCTTGGTGAATGCTTAAGTGAATTAAAAAATACAATATTTAAGTCACATATTTCTTCTGTGGTAATAGATAATTGCGCCGTTCTTCTGTCTAATCAGGTTAACGGTTTGGGTGTCAGAACTCTGTCTTTTGAAGCTCATATTAACAGGAATATAAATCGCCTGCGTCGTGTCCTCTCACTCGAGAGAACTGCTGCGCGTGTGCATGCCCTGTAACGTCACGACTCGACTACTGTAATGCGGTGTTTTATGGGCTTCCTTCCAAACCTCTTCATTAATTACAGTTGGTACAAAATGCCGCAGCTCGAGTCCAACACTTCCGTTTTTGAACATATTTCTCCCGTTCTACTAAATTTGCATATGCTCCCAGGTAAAGTCCATGTAAATTTTAACTTCCAAAGCACTTAACTCGGCTCCTTCATATCTTCTCGATCTTGTTCATATACACACTTCTGCACTTACACTTGTTCTTCCACACACTCGGACGACTTCCACGGCTCTCGAGCTTTTGGTTAAGCGGCTCCCCATTTATGGAACTCACTTCCCGTAGAAGTTCGCAACAGTTCGTCTTTAAATCTCATATTAAAACTGATCTGCTTAGGCAGGCTTTTATGTGATTTAATGTTGGTTGCTGTCCTGGTTTTATATTGTTTAATGTCATTGCTTTTATGGATTTTGTAAGGTGTCCTTGAGTGACATAAAAGGCACCTATAAATAAAATGTATAATAACAATTAAAAAAAAAGTTGAACAATTAGTGATGTCCAATCACGTCACTAACACTAGTTAAAGTTGAGCGTGTGTGTCGTCCTGCAGCATGAATGACTGAATAAAAACAGCAGAGTTATTTCAGTGCTCGAGTTTGTTCAGAGGAGGTTCACGTTCAGGGTCCATCTGATATGTTATGGACCTGCAGGCTATCAGGAGATCAGGAAACACTCGCTGCCACACAGAGAATGCCTTCGAGACTCACACACACGTCAATGCCCAGACGAGCATTCAAATGAAGGAGCCAGAGGAAAACAGGAAACACATGAACAAAACCTCCAGCTTCACGTTCACCTCGACCCACTGGTGACCGCAAGCGATCCGCCCGACTCAAACCTGACCAGAAGTCATGTGACCACCAGTCCAGCAGTGCGCAGAAGTCACGTGACCACCAGTCCAACAGTGCGCAGAAGTCATGTGACCACCAGTCCAACAGTGTGTTTCAGTTCGAGGGTTTAAACTCTTAATTTGAAATCGCAATGAACAACAATTCGCATATTTAGAAACATATTTATGTATTCTCCAGCGTTGGCATAGATTTACAAATGAGTTGCGTTACAAATATTGTGAAATGGCGCGCACTGCGTTCCCAGATGCACGATATTGGAGAGCTAAACACATCACATGCAGAGATTGCTGTGTGTGTGTGTGTGTGTGTGTGTGTGTGTGTGTGCGCAGAGTTTACCGTGAACGACGCGGAGGTCATTTTAACACATAATCTGCACGCATGTAAATAATTAAAGCGTTGTGCTTCTGTAAAGCCGCTTCGGTATTCTGCCGGTTACTCGACGCGGGTGAATGATTGCAATCAAGGAGTTTTACGATGGAGTGCTGGACTTTAATGGAGGAATCGTGACCGGCCGTCCAGCAGTCGAGCTTCGGGCCGGTTCTTCTTCAGATTTACCAGCGATGCACCACTGGACCCCAGATTCTCAACGTCAGGAGTATGAAAAGGCAGAAAGCGGAGCACCATAAGTGTGATCGCGCATGAGGATCGGCTCACCGTGCTGAATGTCCTTCATGTCGAGATGCAAACTGGACATCAGAATCCCCACCGCCTGCGAGCGCTTGGTGTTCAGCAGCTTCACCACCTGAAACACACACACACTCTGACTGCATTTACTGCAAAATAACGCATGGAAAATAGTTTTACAGCCTCACTGCTTTCTAAAAACCTTTTGCACATAATATAAGCACCCAGATTAAGCCCTTGTGCTTGAAGAGCGTTTCCCAGAAGGATAAAGACATGAAGGATGCACACAGATATTCAATATAACACGACCTCAAGCGCTCTTAAAGACCTTAAACATACAAATTATTTAATAAAACTTATTTAAGAGTCTCCCTCTTGAAGAGGATTTCCTGAACAGAATCTGATAGACGTACACTAAAAATGTTGTAAAAGATTTAAGTCTTTGTGCTTCAAAATGTCATGCTTTTCCATGTTTCATGTGTTCTTTGATACAATTTTCACTCTGGAAAAATAGTGTCGAATTTACTTTGTAATTATTTGTGAAATTTACTAGGAATTTCTGTGTAATTATGTAATATACACACACAATATAACGTGAGCTCAAGTGCTTTTAAAAACGTTTTGCACAATGTAAATAAACATACAAATTAAGTAAATTCACTTAGCAATAATTTAACCCGCTCATTTTCACAAAAGATGCTAAAAAATTATTTTTTGAAGTTGTGAATAAAACATTATGCGAGTTGGTTTCAGTCTTTCCACTTCAAATTTTGACTTAATTCAATGCGTTACTTGCAGTTTCTTTGAAAATAATTGGTGTAGAATTGACTTAAAACATTTTCAGTCAGAAATTCCTAGTAACTTTAACACAATATAGCATGAGCTTAAGTGCCTTACTGCTTTAAAAAAAATGTTTTTCCACATAATAAAGATTTAACTCCCAGCGAGTGTTTCTCATACATATAATTCATCAGTTAAAGCGAGAATGACCGAAGTATTTGCATGTCTCAACAGCTACAGATTAAGCCACAATCTTAGTGAACTTGTTAATCATCTTGATGGATGACGCGGAGGAAACTGACCAATAAGAGGACAGTTTTACTCACATGTGACTCATTTTGGTACAGCTTTGAAATGTCTTGCGAACCAATCCAAGAAGAAAATGCAACAAATTAAGTCCCTGTTTTTGCAAACGATCGACACGTTTGAAAACCTAATTGCTTCCAAATAACTAAATATTGCTACTCGTATTTAATGAAACATAAACATTATGTAACGTCTGTCAATCGTCAGATCACGACAGAAGAACATTGACTCAGCGTCTGTACGTCTGTAATGGCATCTATTTGGTCATTATGTGCTTATTTTAAAAGATAAGTGGTTTCGGCTCGACTTCAACCTGAAGAACAAAACCCAATTCATTCAGCGCTGATCTTTATCAATCATGAGGACAATGAAGGTCCGTCTGCGCATGCAAACATGATCACGTGATCATAAACCCCTCCGGCAGGAACATGGCGCTCGCTGTGTGTGTGTGTGTGAGACTCAGATCGATCACGGTTTTGACGTCAGAGAGGAACCAGAACACAATACACCTCACACAAACTGATCTGGACCATTGAATGTGAAGAACACAGCTTCAGCTTCAGTAGATGAGAAGATTCCTGTGAACACACGAGCGAGACTACATGAGAAACACTGGATTACTGACACCGCGGACACGCATCAGAGGCAGCCTTTAATACCACACTACTAATAGCCTAGCATTATCGTTATTGTTATCATCACTATTATTATTATTTGTCCTCCTTATCTAAGCTCCCCTCATTGCTGATGAAATGAGCTTGTTATTATTAATGCTACTACTAATAATATTATTATTAGTCATCTTCCAACCCCTCATTCCTGATTAACTGAGTTCATTATTATTGCTACTGTTATTATTATTATTATTATTATATTATTCTATAATACTCTATTATTATATCATCTTCCTCTTCCTCGTTATTATTTTTACTATTATCATCATTATTATTGTTATTAATGTGTGTTTTTACCATTATGTTTGTTATACATCTCTAATGTTCCTTTGTTTATATGCGGCCACTCCCACACCCAGTTACACACACACACACGTACGCACACGTACACACACACACAATGTTGTCTGTTATGTATGTTTTGTTGCCTTTTTTTGTATCCGTCACCTGTAAATAGTATCTTTGTTTGCATAGAAAAAAAAAAAGATTTTAAAAACAGAAAACTCAAAGTTGCACAGAAATTATCTTTAAAAGACGGTTGATGGCTTTTTTCAGTTGTTGACTTCGCTCTGTCGTCCCGCGGCCAAAAACACAGTAAACACAAGCTAGACAGAAGCAGACGCATGCGATGGCGCACACGCTCTCTCTGCTCCTAATCAACCTCCAAACCTTCCCTGAAGCAAACAAGCAATCGGCGGAGCAACGCAGGCATCACAGGCAGAACGCCACAATCATCAACTGCAGGCAATCATACCAAACACGTTACTTCATCAAAAGAAACTGTTGCCGGGCAACTTTTGACAGATACGGAAACGAGTCTGCAATTATTTCCCTCTGAGATCATGTTTAAAACATGAGTGAAGAAAAGGGCCAGTTCTCCTGCATTAAACAGGAGACGCGGATGTTTTTCAGGTCAAACGGCCCTTCGGCGAGACAAATTACCTCCAGACCGTCCAACACCACGAGCACATCAGCGCAGGACTCGGCTCTGCAGGATTACCATATCCCACACACACCCCTGAGCCGGGTCACTGGCAGCGGACGCTCACTGCGCTTTATTGCCATCACATACTTTAGCAATCATCATAAATTAGGCTTCATCTGAAAGGTTAGACTGAAAAATCATCCTGAGAAAACAGTTTTGAGATTAGGCACCGTTACTTCATGGGAAACGCATCTTAAAGTCCCCCTGTAGTGGAAAAAATAAAGCTTTTAATGTTGTTTATATGTGTTTTTAATAAGTTCTTCAGTCGACAGCATTGCTGAGTATTTCCTGCTTAAAACTGCAGTGAACCAAAGACAGTCTCAAACACACTGAACTCGCTGGTGTTTCTGACGTCACAAACGACCTTGTAACCAATCAGATCAACGTGTGATCGTCAACCAGTGGATCTCTGAGCTGAGGGAGTGAGTGGAGGCGGGGCTCATTTGCATATTCATAGAACCACGCATACTAAATGAGGCAAGGGTGTCGAGTTACATTCAAGATGTTTAAAGGCATGAAGACATTTGTTTTAAGGAAAAAACATTTAAATATGTAGGTTTGGTTATTAAAGATGAGTTTTAAGGGGTAAAATTATTGACTACAGGGACACTTTAAAATGTTTTAGAGGGCGGAGTCATTTTTCAATTGTTACAAAATTTACTGCACTGCAACAGGCAGAATTGCTGGATCTAACTCGGTCTGGTCAAATATTGCGCTGCAAAATAATAACAGCTTTAAATTGTCAATGCTGGGAATCACTATTGTATAAGTGAGATAATCCACGGCTAGCTGTGCATTAAACCATTTGACGGAACTCTTCAGCCGGTTCTTTGCCTCCACGTTAGGTCATGTTTAAAACTGTGACAGAAATGTATTAATCTGTGACAGAAGACACATCAAATGAGTGCGTGTCGCCCGGTGGCTGTTTTTGGTAAAGCGCCTAAACAAAAATCTCAATTTTTGTAATATCAACTTCAAATTTGGAACAGAACTTGGTTAGGCATATGGCTTTGATTTAGCAGCGTTTTTAGAGTAAAAATTAATTTGCAAAGTATATTTTGTATAAACAAAGATGTTTAGGTACAGTACATTTCAACAACATTCCTTCAGGATTAAAAGATCCCAAAATTTCCCATTTCTTATTACACTAGTGGAGCTTTGAGTGAAAAGCATGAGCGAGTCTGTGAATAAATGAGACACGGCGACAGTCGTATAATCGTGTCTCCGTCAGCGTTCAGACAAAGGGCTTCCGGCTCCTCGAAACAAAGAAAGCCACAGACGCCAAACGCCTCAGAATACGGCGCGGCTCAAACACTGTCCCAGAAACCCTCCTGAACAGACACACTGATGCCACATTCGGTCAGCCCTCGGAACGCTGATGGACAGATGGGAATCGATAGGCTTTGTGTAAACGGGCCTGCTCCAACAAAACAAAAAACATGTTATGTTAATGGATGAGTTGTAAACATGCAAACATTGAGCAGGACGAGCATTAGTGTGGTTAACCTCAGGTCTGTTCACAGGCGAGTGTGGTTTGAACGTCATGTGATTTGAGACACATGTGGGGGGGGGGGCACATATGAAGAACATGTTTAAAGATCAACAGAGAAGAAGTGAATCTGGAGAAAAACACCCCGTGTGCAGATCATAATTCACTCTGAAATCTGAATTAATGAGAATTAATGAGCGAGCTGCATTCATTTTATGCATTTGGGAGTTTTAATGACAATTACAAATGTCTAACAATGCAAAAACTGTTTTAAATAAAGAAAATGCTTTTAAGAAAATTCAAAGAGTTCATTGTTGAATTTATATTTTAAAATGCATAACAGAAATAAACTAATACAATTTATTTTAATAAAATACAATTACATATTTATTAACGCATTTCAATAAAATCAATTATTAAAGATTTTTTATTTATGCATGATTAAAAATGTATATTTATGAATTTAAATAAAAACACATTTATTAATGCATTTATTTAAATAAAATACATAATATTGTGTAAATGTATTTAAATAAAATATATAATTGAACATAATATTTATGTGCTTTATTTAAATAAATGCTTAAATATAAATATTTATTAATGTATGCATTTACATAAAACATATAATTAAATATTTATATGCATTTAAATAATACAACAATAAATAAATACATCAGAATAAAAACATCCATTTGAAATCTAAATAAATATAATAATCTAAGAAATAAATAATAAATAAAATGCATTCAACGTGTTAAAGATGAATAGTTCGAGTCATTATTTTGTGTTTGTTTTGTCTAGATCCTGGTATACAGCACTGTTTTGATTTCAAAGTCTTGTCTTTGGGACAGTGAATCGAGTGAAAATCGAACTGAATGTAATGAACTGATCTCATGAAGTTTGCATTTCTGTTTATTACTGTAAATCTGCTTTGAAACGATCTGTACTGCATAAAGCGCTATATGACAAAACAAAAGCTGAAGTATGTTTGTGTAGATGCGTTTAAACAGGAATCGATACCAGTGTTGTAATGTAACGGAGTACAAATACTTCGTTACTGTACTTAAGTAGACATTTCACGTATCTGTACTTTACTTCGCTATTTAAATTTGTGTCAACTTTCACTTTTACTCCACTACATTTCCTAGATAAAATGTATACTTTTACTCCGTTATATTTCCACGAAGAATCTTCGTTACTCGTTACTACAAAATAAATTCAGAAGAAATGTGTGCGACTGCAATAAGGGAGGTTTGGCGAATCACTGCTCCTAGATTGCACTACGCACGCTCTGCACGCTCTATTTCAGCGTAATGCTTGTTTGTTGCCAAAGGAGGAGGAAGCGCAACTGAAACCGCCATGGAAGCACCTACTGGAGGACCGGGGGGAAACTCCTTTTCCTTGATTTACTGAAGCCTATGTGTGAAACGCATTTGCAGCTGCACAGCTAGCACATTGAGCGTCTAGCTCGCTGATCGGCTGTGCTGCGGCAACTGTTTATCCAATGGCGAGGGCGCCTCTGACATGCGACCAATGAGCTAGCCCCACGTCATTACACGTCAGAGCCTGCCAAGGGGGCGTGGCCTTAGCCTATAATAGTCCCCTGAATTCGCCATTATAGCAGGTTTAACCTATGGGTTTAACGACTGAAGCGACAACTTGCCAGGTTACTATAGTGCGGCCGGCTACGCAATACTCGTTCCCTCTCTCCTTTCGAACGGCCACAATAAAGTTCACAATCAAAATTCCAACTGCTTGCTTTAAAAAAAAAAAACTTTTTTACTTTTACTTCAAATACTTAAGTACATTAAATATCAGAAAATTACTTTTGATACTTAAGTACAGTATATATCAGATACTTTAAGACTTTTACTTAAGTAATATTCTAAAGGGTAACTTTCACTTCTACCAAAGTCTTTTTCTAGGACGATACTTGTACTTTTACTCAAGTATTGCTTTCTAGTACTTTATACAACACTGATCGATACAGATGCAGAATATATTTAAAAAACACACGAGCCGTTATAGAAATATGAGTGTGAAAAGCACACAGATCTGATTAAACAACAGAGATATTTATGAGCTCGGACACGCTTTCTACGGGATCTTTTGCTAATTTTCCCAATCAGCAAATTTCCTCCTAAGAACTGGGATCTGGAATTCTACGCTAGTGCCAAGAGCTCGACATTTACTCACAGCTGTCGGCAGAGGAGCCGGGATCACACACACACACACACACACACGTCAAAGCTAAGTCATGTAAATAGTCTCCCTGGACTGAAGCTTGATCCCGAGCCGCAGACACAACACCGGACCTCCGCTCACCTGCTTGGTCTTCGACCTGCTGATCGTGTCCGAAAGAGGTTTCTTCTTCTCCTTCACTGCCGTCTTGGAGAAAAGATCGACAAACTCCTCAAAATCCACGGATGGCTCTTCGATCGTCTCCCATACGAGAGAATGCAAGTCCCTGCGGAGGAAAAAACAGACATCTTTAAACAAGCACTCTTGCAGATGAACTAATTAAAATAAACCCTTCGATCGAACATAACTAAATTAAATATAGTTATAGTTAGATGCATCTCGTATCACAACTCTTTCTGATCACAGAATAAAATAATTTACACTCTAATCAACATTGACTGTATGACATGCAGTTGTGGGCGGTTAACAGGGTGTTGCTAGGGCATTGCATCCTGGTTGCTAGGGAGTTCTCTCTGCATGTCTGCTCTTCTCCAGCTTGCCTCCTAATATTATTGCCTAAATATGTGGCATTGTATATTACAAAAAATTGCTTTTGTAAGTCGCTTTGGATAAAAGCGTCTGCTAAATGCATAAACATACAGTTGCAATCAAAATTATTCAACCCCTTTCAGCTGTTTGCAATGAACAAATCAAACAAAAGTAGTTGAAATAGCTCAACACAACAAATGTTTCAAGTGGTTTCCCCAAATTTAACTGAAAATGCAACTTTTAATGACGTTTGAAGAATCCCTCTCAACAGCACAAATCTGCAAAACAAATCAAGGGCTTCATTAGCTGCACCAGGTGTGCTTGAGCTAGAACACATGACATGTCTGAACTGGTGAGGTTTGTTGAGTGTCACATTTGACTGCATGTTAGAAATAAGTCAGAAGAATGGTCCAAAAAGTTAGTAGAAGATTTCTTTGCCCTTCACAATCAAGGAACAGGATACAAAAAGAAAGATAGCAAAGACACAATGTTCCTCGAGACACAGTTGTAAGCATAGCTTGCGAGTTCAGGGTTAAACGATCAGTGGTTACTCTCGCTGGACGGGCAGGAGGAGGAAGATATCAACGGTTCAGAGAAACCCTGGAGTGACTGCAGAAGTCCTGCAGAAGAGCTGGTGGCCACAGACACTGAGGTTCAGCTCGTACAGAACTGCAGGACTACACCTCTACTGACCCAAACGCACGAGAAAAGAGCTCAAAATCATGTAAATACGCCACAGAAGTTCTGAGATTCTGTTGAAACTAAACTGGAGCTTCTCGTCCCTCTGGATCAGCGGTGTGTCTGAGGAAGAGGAATGAAGCATAAGCTGATAAGAACTCTGTCTACAGCCTGAAGCTCGGACCTTCAACAGGACAACGATCCCAAGCGTTCCTCAGACTCCACTCTTGGCTTGGTGTCAGGAGAAGTGCTGGGAGATACAGTGGCATCACAGTCTCCTGACTCGAACCCCATAGAACACCTCTGGTGGGATGTGAAGAAGGCCAAGAATATCCCAGAACTGGAGGCCGTTGCTCATGAGGAACGGCTCAGATCCCTCAGGAACAGAAGCTGCTGTGGATTATACATCTCGCCTCAGCAGCTCAACAGCAGACGGCTGCTCTACTCAGAGCTGAAGATGCTTGCCATGAAGGAGGCTAATCATTTTGAAACTGCAGAAGTCATTAAAAGTTGCATTTTCAGTTAAATTTGGGGAAACCACTTGAAACATGTGTTGTGTTGAACTATTTCAAGTAAAACAGTCTGTAAATGTTGCCAATAAACCTGATTTGCAATGGGGGGTGAATAATTTCGATTGCAACTATATAAACCACAGTGACTATAGAATTTTGGCTATTATCATGGTGATTTTTGAAAGTAGAACAGATCAAAATGAGGAAATGGTTGTAAAGCAGAAGTACTTTTTGGTGTTCAGCTGAATGCGTGTCCAGTACAGCGGTTTCATGGGTCTCGGCGGCTCCACAAGGCTCTTGCGAGGCGGTTTCTCATGTGCCATTCCTAATGCGAACAGACCCAGCGGCAGCGGAGGCGGCAAAGAACCCAAACCAAAGGTCAGAGGAGGCGCAGAGGCTCCGGGAGCCATAGATGGAGGAGGTGGTGGTGGAGGCGGAGGTGCAGACAGACCTGACAAAGGAGGTGGAGGAGGAGGCGCACTCATTCCTGGTAGAGGAGGTGGAGGAGGAGGCGCTCCTGGTAAAGGAGGTGGAGGAGGAGGAACACTCATTCCTGGTAGAGGAGGTGGAGGAGGAGGCGCACTCATTCCTGGTAGAGAAGGTGCTCCTGGCAAAGGAGGTGGAGGAGGCGGCGCACTCATTCCTGGTAGAGGAGGTGGAGGAGGAGGTGCTCCTGGTAAAGGAGGTGGAGGAGGCACACTCATTCCTGGTAGAGGAGGTGGAGGAGGAGGCGCACTCATTCCTGGTAAAGGAGGTGGAGGAGGTGGCGCACTCATTCCTGGTAAAGGAGGTGGAGGAGGAGGCGCACTCATTCCTGGTAAAGGAGGTGGAGTAGGAGGTGCTCCTGGTAAAGGCGGTGGTGGTGGAGGAGGCGGCGGCACCGAAGCACCCGGCTGCTGCTGGCAGACGCACACAAACGCTTGAGAACCAGCCTGAGACTGAGAGCAGGAGTCACTCCCTCCGGGCGCCTGCGCCTCCACAGGAGGCACTTTAAACCTAAAGCTCTCGTCCACAGGAGACGTTTGCACTGATTTGGCCTCTAGCGGAAGCAGTGCAAAGTTTTCTGTCTGCAGGTCCACATGGCAGACGGCAGGCACGAGGCCCTCCTCCCCCCCGCACTCCTGCACCTGCGTGATGGTCTCCCGCTCCAGCAGGGGGGGCTGTTTCTCCAGCTCCGCGATCTTACTGCGCAGAGCCTCGATCGTCTGCTCCAGCTGCTCGATCACGCAGATGTGCTCCTGCTTCAGACTCACCGTCTTCAGCACAGACTCCTCCTGCAGAGAGAGAGAGGGGGGGGGGGGGAGGCGTGATGAGAAGCAGATAAACGCAATGGACAGAAACAGATATAAATCGGTGTTCAGGCCACAACAAATGTATGTGAAGTGTGGACAGAACTGATGAGCACCACCTCCACCAGGAGTAAGTCCACCTCCTCCTCTACCAAGAGTAAGTGCACCACCTCCTCTACCAAAAGTACACCACCACCTCCTCTACCAAGAGTAAGTGCACCTCCTCCTCCTCTACCAAAAGTGCAACACCTACTCCTCTACCAAGAGCAAGTGCACCTCCTCCTCCTCTACCAAGAGTAAGTGCACCTCCTCCTCTACCAAAAGTACACCACCACCTCCTCTACCAAGAGCAAGTGCACCTCCTCCTCCTCTACCAGAAGTGCACCTCCTCCTCCTCTACCAAGAGTAAGTGCACCACCTCCTCTACCAAAAGTACACCACCACCTCCTCTACCAAGAGCAAGTGCACCTCCTCCTCCTCTACCAGAAGTGCACCTCCTCCTCCTCTACCAAAAGTAAGTGCACCTCCTCCTCCTCTACCAAGAGTAAGTGCACCTCCTCCTCTACCAAAGTGCACCACCTCCTCCTCTACCAAGAGTTAGTGCACCTCCTCCTCCTCTACCAAGAGTAAGTGCACCTCCTCCTCTGCCAAGAGTAAGTGCACCTCCTCCTCCTCTACCAAGAGCAAGTGCACCTCCTCCTCCTCTACCAAAGTGCACCACCTCCTCCTCTACCAAGACTAAGTGCACCACCTCCTCCTCTACCAAGACTAAGTGCACCACCTCCTCCTCTACCAAGACTAAGTGCACCTCCTCCTCCTCTACCAAGACTAAGTGCACCTCCTCCTCTGCCAAGAGTAAGTGCACCACCTCCTCCTCTACCAAGAGTAAGTGCACCTCCTCCTCCTCTACCAAAAGTGCACCACATCCTTCTCTACCAGGAGTAAGTGCACCACCTCCACCAAAAGTGCACCTCCTCCTCCCCCTCTACCAGAGGAATTTCAATTTTTTTATTGCGAGATTAACGTTTTTGGTCTAGCAAACTTTTTCACATGCTATTACAACAACTAGAAACGTTAGAAAAACTACAACACCACACCAGATCTAGCTTGACCAGAAACAAAACAACAGGAACGCCACATACACTTGTTTGGGCTTTTGAGCCGGCCAAATAGTATGGTAACGTTACGTTTTGAGTGGATGACGAGCGCAAGACGCTGAAATGGATGCCAATAAGATTCTAAATGGAAAGTTTACTTTTAAAAATTTGCCAAATGTTTCCATTGAATTCGCGTCAAACACGTTAATCCACCAAATAAAATCATTAGTGCGTATCGGTGCCAGAGGCTCAATTCGCGTCATTCTTGCGAGCTGGACACGCGAATGAGCCGAATCCGCGTCTACCGCGCCGCGCTAAACGTCTCATTCGCGCAGCAGAGTAAACTATTCGCGTTTGTTGTGAACGCACCACTACTGTTCATTCTTTCTGTAATAAGAGGCTGGGTTGATGAGCCTCTAGTGAATAAAGAGCAGTAGCCTAACTGCTATGTTCAAAGCAAACTTGAGAAAAAGAAAGTAATAAGCCATGGTTTAACTGCACTATAGGCCGAGACATAGTTTACCTTACATGTGCACTTTGTAATTTTATATCGCCCTGTTTTGATCCCTTAGAAAGGGCTGTTTGTGTGACAAAGTATTTTTTCACCCTTTTATTGATGGACAGTGTTACATGGTGTAAAGATTATTTGCTCCAAGTGTGAATTTTAGTGTGAAATTGAACACTACAGTATATGCCAATATTGTTTTCAATAAAAAAAACATTTGCACAAAGCAAGCCAATCCACTTTTCCATGTTGATAAGAGCATTAAAATGAGAAAAAAAAATAATTGGACAAAAAGAAATCAAGGGACATTAAGAATAGATAAATGTGCGCGATTAATCACTGGTTAACTATAACATAAATGCGATTCAAATTTTTATCGTTTGACAGCACTAAGCACTTTAGCAATATAGTGTTTCACAGCTGTTTTACAGTGATAACAGGAGATTACAGTAACAGAGAGTGTTTAGGCTTTACAGCAGCTCTAGAATAAAGTTATTGTCCAGATAAAGTTAGTTTTGATTGATTCACTTCGATTGCGAAGATCATTAGTTATTAACTAACACGCCACCGCTTTAACTGAACAATGTCATGTAACAATGAGCAATCTCTTTTAACGTTTAACAACTGTCAGCTCAGGTCCATTAAATAATATTAACAAGTAATAATATTATTGTTATTCATATTATTAATAATATTAACAATAAATCGACTTTTGATTTAAATGATGCAGAAATTAACATAACAATTTACCAGCTAAAATCTTTCATTGTTAGTTCATGTTAACAAATGGAACCTTCCAGATAATAATAATGTTCCATTAAGTTATGAAAACGTTATTTATGAATGTTGTCTGAATATTACCCCACACAAAAAAATCGTTTTAAAACGCCTTTTCTTGGTTAAACCAACGTTCCATTTTCAAACATTATGGGAACGTTACTTTTGTATGTTCTCTGAACGTTCTGAAACAAGTAGTTACATTTACATAATGTCAGATGAACGTCCAACTGAAACGTTCCTAAAGAACGATATATAAATAATATTTTGAAAACATTATTAAAGACCAGATCATTTGAACAAACATTCTATTAATGTTACCAGAAGAACGTTTGTTTACAACTTTGACAGCAGGACGTTCTGTGAAAGTTCTGTAACCATAACATTTAATTTCGTGTTTCTGTTTCTACACACCCACTTTAATAATGCAATTAGTGCACAAAATACTGCATAATCATAATCAACAGCAATGTTCCAACGCTTTTTAGAAGATCTGAACATTTTCTTGCTTGTATTGTGTGTTGTTGTGTGTCTGTGGTTTGAGTTTGTGTGTTTGTGTTATATATATATATAAACACACACATACTGTTTCAACAGAGTCTGCTAGTGGTCTATAATCCTCTAGTGAAGCACTGAAGTCTACAGTAATGCTGCCCTCTGCTGGTCACTCACACTGAAGCACTCCTGCTGTGTGTGTGTGTGTGTGTGTGTGTGTGTGTGTGTGTGTGTGTACACAGTAATGTTGCCCTCTGCTGGTCACTCACACCGAGGCACTCCTGCTGTGTGTGTGTGTGTGTGTGTGTGTACACAGTAATGTTGCCCTCTGCTGGTCACTCACACCGAGGCACTCCTGCTGTGTGTGTGTGTGTGTGTGTGTGTACACAGTAATGTTGCCCTCTGCTGGTCACTCACACTGAGGCACTCCTGCTGTGTGTGTGTGTGTGTGTGTGTGTGTGTGTGCGCACAGTAATGCTGCCCTCTGCTGGTCACTCACACCGAGGCACTCCTGCTGTGTGTGTGTGTGTGTGTGTGTGTGTGTGTGTGTGTGTGTGTGTGTGTACACAGTAATGCTGCCCTCTGCTGGTCACTCACACCGAGGCACTCCTGCTGTGTGTGTGTGTGTGTGTGTGTGTGTGTGTGTGTGTGTGCGTGTGTGTGTACACAGTAATGCTGCCCTCTGCTGGTCACTCACACCGAGGCACTCCTGCTGTGTGTGTGTGTGTGTGTGTGTGTGTGTGTGTGTGCGTGTGTGTGTACACAGTAATGCTGCCCTCTGCTGGTCACTCACACCGAGGCACTCCTGGTGTTCAGCTCATGGCAGATGTTGATTTTCTATTTCTGAGATCAAACAAACTCTGGGAACTATTAAACCTCCATCCAGCAGCAGAGCGATCGAGGTAAACACACTCCGCCAAATATGACTGATTCAGAATCAGATGTCTCGTTTCCATGAGACGAGCTTCTCACGCACCCAATCAATAAACCCCAGACAGACAGAAGAGCTGAACACACACTTTCTGCACTTAAAGACAACTATTTTAATCAGATTTGTCATGGGGACACTGAGCTTCAACTTCAATATTTGAAGTCATGAGAATACATGTTCATATAGATGTTAATGTGGAGGAGACGCACCTGAATTTGCCGAATTTCTTCTTCCTTTTGTTTCGTAATTTCTGAGACGACAGCCTGATGCTCTAAAACACACACATTCATAAACTCAATATCTACAGTACTGTAAATATGAATATATAGTTGTGAATGCACGTGAGAAATCTCAGTAAACGCACAACAGATGCAATCAATCATACTTCAATATGCAGTCAGTTATTAATTTTGATCGCTATGGTGATGAGGACAGATGCTGATGTGGATGGAGCGAGAATGGTTGCTAGGCAACATTAGTAAACAAACGGCAGCACGTGAGAAAAAGAGCTTTAAATGAGCTAAAATGTTTTAATTTCTCTGAAGTAATGATGTAATTTGACTCTGATGGCGATGTTAAACGACACAGAAGTGATTGAGTTACTCACCCTCCTGCTCCTCGACCGCTGCAAACCACCAGTGAGAGAAATAATCTAGTTTAGACACTCTAAGAGACGAACCTTGTAATAATTAAGATTATTTACATTTTTACAGAAGTCTCTTCTGCTCACCAAGACTGTCTTTTTCTTATCAAAAATACAGTTAAACCGTGAAATTGCAAATTCAAATAAGTGTTTTCTATGCGTTTCACAGTAAATTGATCAAAAGTGACAGTAAAGACAGTTATAATGTTACAAAAGATTATATTTTTAAAAAAATGCTATTCTTTTGAACTTTTCTATTCATCAAAGAACCCTGAAAAATAAAATGCATCAGTTTTCATAAAAATATGAGCTGTTTTTGTTCAACATTAATAATAATCATTGTATCACACAGGATCAAATGAGCACATTATATGAATCAGTTTATGAATGTTTTATAGGTTTGTGATTCAAACATTTGAGTGATTCAAACGCGATTTAACCGACTTCTGACAATAAACAACATGTATAACATAAAAAAGATGAATAACTTTACTGTTTGAACGACTGTCTCATTCAGACAGAGCGCTGACGCGTGCAAGCTCATGGGTTCGATTCCCAGGGAAAGCAAGAATAAATGTAATGTAAATAAATGTAAATGAATGCTTCAGTTTGACGAATGCAGTCAGAACTAAACTTGAGAGAATGGACTGAGATCTTCCCGCCCTCCCACTTTGGGCTTCAAAAACGCTCTTCAGAAACACTACGGGTGACGTCACACACACTACGCACATGTTTTTACAGTCTATGGTTTATAGAGAGTGTTCCTACCGTCCTCTGTGTATTTGGGCTCGGGCCGCTCGTCTCCGGGTCGGGTCGGGGGCCACAGGCTCCTCAGGTGTCCAGGCAAACGCTCCAGCGATGGAGGAGGCTGGCTCACTGCCGCCCATGTGTACAGCTGATCATGCTTGGGGGAGGGGGGGGGGGGAGAGAGAGAGAGAGAGAGAGTGTCTTTAAATATAACATTGTGTTACACAGTCATGCTAATAAAGCTAATTTGAAATTGAGAGAGAGAGAACGAGAGTTCTGAAACATGGTTTTCAGATTACGACGAGTGTTGCTCTGGCTCTATCAAGAGCTGAGATTCAGATATGGTAATGAGCGTTTGGTTTCTGACCAATCAGAGCAGAGCAGCTCTCAGAGAGGCGGGGCTTAGAGAGACTGAATCCTCGATGGAAGCGTTTCAGACACTGAGAGGAAAGAGCTGAAGCTGCAGTGGAGATTATGAGGACATTACAGTGTTTATGACTTTGTAAAGCTGCTTTGAAACAAATCTGTATTGTAAAAAGTGAATAAACACAGTGACATGCTTGAAGTTATACCATAAAACAAAAACTGACATAAACCTGCAGTAATGTAACCGCAAACTTTCATTTCACAGCTCGACAACTTTTAATTCAGCTTAAAACTCACACCACATCACACTCACACAGGCCAGGATGAGGAACAGCGCCTCACAGGTTTACCATTCGTCAACCACACAAAAAAATGTAAATGTAAAATGATTTATAACGTCAACATTTGCAAATAAAACTAATTTAAATGAATCTAAATTAAAATAACAGCATCTAACTCAACTAACGAGCAATTAACAACTATTTAGGAAATTAGTCATTTTTGGTTCAAGTTTTACGGTTAAAAAGGAACAAAATAATAAACAACAAAATTACTCACACTAAAACGAAAAGGGAATATAAATTTAAAAACTTTCAAATATTCAAAATATGAGTAAAATATTTATTCAAAATATTAATGACACTAAAATAAAGGTGCACTGTAGTCCACATGAACCCTAGAACCAAACTTTATAGAGAACAACCAAACGAACCGACACAAACTCTCAGACGCTGATCAGGGATCTATGACCTGCTCATGAACTCAGAGGTCAGAGGTCAGACCTGCAGGAGCTCTGGCCTGCTGGCGCTGTGGGCGATCGAGCCGGACCGGGTCCAGTCGTGTTCCTCTGTCCTCTTCATGACTACTGATCACATGACCTGCATCCTCTCATCCAGCACCGCTGCCCATCGCCGTGGCAACAAGCACACGTGCAGCGAACACACACGCATGCACTTCAGTTGCTGGTGCTGTCGGTCTCCATGTTAAACCTCAGATGCGTGACTCAGCAGAGAAACACACACACACACACACTGATGGTCCGGGATATCCGGCCCCAGTGCGGCTCAGTCCCGCGTCACCAGATAACAACACGATTCTGACCCGCTGACGATCCTGCAGTGTGATCAGGTTACTTTAACGAGAGAGAGAGAGAGAGAGAGAGAGAGAGAGAGAGAGAGAGAGAGAGAGAGAGAGAGAGAGAGAGAGAGAGAGAGAGAGAGAGAGAGAGAGAGAGAGAGAGAGAGAGAGACAGGGGGGAGAGAGAGAGAGAGAGAGAGAGAGAGACAGGGGGGGAGAGAGAGAGAGGAGAGAGAGAGAGAGGAGAGGAGAGAGAGACAGAGAGAGAGAGAGAGAGAGAGAGAGAGAGAGACTGATGCAGTGGAGGGTTTGCGTGCTGGAGAACAACATTATTCACTGAGTGACGTCTTACACTGAAGATGAGCCAATCAGAGAGCTCCGATTTACATGCGCCGAGCCAGTACTGTAAATAAGTAACGAAACACACTCACACTCACACTCACACACACACATTCTAAAAATAATTGTTCTTTACACTCAAATATTCAGGGCTAAAAGCAGGAGGCGTATCAGACTCTGTTCGTCAGCAGATGCTCGGACGCTTTCTTGGGAATAAGATGATGCAGAGCTGTTTCTGGTAAGAGCCAATCACAAACAAAAAGCAGATCACATGATGCCAACCAGAGCCAATAAGAGGAGACAAAATGTGGTCATTCATCAGTGTGTTAATATTCTAAACCTCCAATCCAAAGACTTAAACTTTAACTCAGTTCAGGGCTGAATTAATTGCTCAAGTACTGAGAAACTGTGTCGATTCTCAAAACCAGCCGACGGAAAACAAGACACCAAAACCATAAAATGATAATAAAATAAATAAAATATGGAGCAAAACCATAAATCCCTGTTTGTACAGATGCTGGAAAAATAAACTCCAGGACTTTTAAGGACTTCAAGCACTACTTTTTTGGTTTTCAAGGACCACAATCAGAGATTGCACTTATCAAACAATATCTTCAGTATTTTTTAAACTCAAATTACAAATATAATGTTTATAATGGTTATTACTGTTCAATAAATAATATTTTATATTATAACGTTGGCATACTTGGTATCGAGAAAAGTCTGATGGGGGTTTATCAGTGTTCATTTTACCTGAAAATATTGTGTTTGTGGTAAAAAAAAAAAAAAAAAATCATATATATTGTATTTAAATAACTCGAGCACTTTTCAAAGTACCTTTTCGTAAATATGGCAGTTTTCAAGAGTTTTCCAGGACTAAAAGTACTTGAAGTGCTTGAATTTGACTTCTTGAAATTTAAGCACCTTGAACGAACCCTGTAATTAGCATAATGTCCGCCTCTGGTCCTGATTGGCTGAACAGCGTCTCTTAGCTCCGCCCTCAAACACTGTAGTGTATCTGAGAGTTTGGCTCGTGTTGTTCGTCACTTTGATGAGATTGACACGGTAAAACACCACGCCATCGTTACTGTTCGTATCACGAAAATTCATATAACAAAAATAATAAACACCGGTATTCGGTATGAAGCGCTATAACAGGGGCCCTTTAATACAGTGAGTGTGAGGTCTACCCGGACTCACGTCGAACTTGGGCCCGATGTGTGCGCTGCTGCCGCTCGGCTCCCTGAAGCAGTCGCTGAAGGGCAACAGGAGACCCAGAGCCAGGATCCTGGAGCAGATCCTCTCCACCTCCTCCGGCTCGCTGCGCTCCTGCTGCTGGAAGACCCGCTCCAGCAGCGTCCGGCCTAAACACACACACACACACACACACACACACACACACGAATCAGGCATTTCACGCGTCGCAAACACATAAAAATCACACTAACGTTAGCATATTCTGATCTGTCGCCACCATGCACACGGTTTAATATGCGAAGGATGCTTGATTGCACTACGGAATAAAAGATACTTTTTGCATTTTTATGCATTAAAAAGAAAAAGCAGACAAAGCCAAATCAGGCTGAAAACTGGCTCTAATTCAGAACCAGATGCATTTCTTTAAGTCTCTTAAATTTCTTTAAGATTTTATTTTTATAAAATCAATAATTTTATTTTATCCCTTTAAACTCCTCCTTGATCAACAAAATGGCATATTTAAATGGTGTTCCTTGAATAATTCTTGATTGCTTTAAATATCTTGAATGTAACTCGACACCCTTGCCTCATTTAGTATGCGCGGTTCTATGAATATGCAAATGAGCCCCGCCTCCACTCACTCCCTCAGCTCAGAGATCCACTGGTTGACGATCACACGTTGATCTGATTGGTTACAAGGTCGTTTGTGACGTCAGAAACACCAGCGAGTTCAGTGTGTTTGAGACTGTCTTTGATTCACTGCAGTTTTAAGCAGGAAATACTCAGCAATGCTGTCGACTTATGAACTTACACACGGTGTGTCTTAAAGCGTATTAAACACACCACATTTAAAGCTGGATTTTCAGCACAGGGGGACTTTTTATGTTTTATTCCAAACACAGGCTGCATTTCAAAACCTAAACAACATATTAGAGCACGACCGATATACGGCGGGCCGATATTAGGCATTTTCCAAACTATCGGTATCCTCATTTATAATGGCTGATAAATTAATATTTAAAAAATAAAATAAAAACCGGACGAAACACACTTCAACCATGTAATGAGTGTTGGCGTTGCACAGTTTGGAGGGCAACACCAGCTGATCCAGAGTCAGCCAGAGCGAACATCCACCACTTTAAGTTTCATATCTTAAGTTTGTATTTTTATACATTTTATTTATCAGAACTTTAATATAGATTGATGTTCCTCTGTTCTGTTGTGACAAAACAAACAAGTTTATTTTTAAACTCCATTATCATATTTTAGTGAGGCTGAGGATAAATAAATAAATAACTAAGGGAAATCGGTTTGTTTTGTTACACGTTTCTGGATTTTTAAAAAATATATAAATATATATATCAGCCGATATATCGGATTTTTAAAGTCACCATATATTTGTTTCGGTATCGGCCTCAAAAATCCTTTATTGCTCGGGCTCTACAACACATTCAGCTTTGAAACAGCCAGCAATGTTAGTCCATTAGTTACTGAGGAACACGGAGTGTGTCGGCGCTGTAATTTCTGCAGTGCACACACAGATTGTTGTGAATGAGTCACGGCTGCACACACAATTCACAATTGCGTACGATTACTAAAAATGTTTTAATTCCATGGCAGAAACAACCTTCCCGAGTCTGTGATTGTTTTCAGAGACTCTTGAGTTTACAGCTCATTAACTTCATTAGCATGTCAATAAGAACAAAGAACACCTTCAGAGAGCCAAGACACAGCCAGGTGCATCATGGGAGATATAGTTCTGCTGTTGAAGACACACATTCTCCTGTCTCTACGGATGAATGATATCAGTGAGCTTATCAATATTTATCGTTTTAATGGATCAGCATTGAGCCGATTAGGAGTTCAGTGTGAGAAAAGAGAAGCATTAGCCTGGAGCAACAGACACACACACACACACACACACACAACACACACTCACACGGGCGACTGGCAAGCGTTTAGAGAGATTTGACATGGTGTGTGTAACCCGACGGACCATGAGAAGAGAACAAGAGCGAGTCTAAAGCCGTCCAAGCGCTGGAGGAAACGATCTGAGCTTCTGCTGAGTCAAAGAAACAACGCTTGCACTGCACAAAGAGAGAGCTTTTCATCCTCATTTGTAAAGAAAAAGCATTAAACATTTTTAAATCAAGATGCATTCACTTGAGAAGCAAAATTAGTTAATGTCTTGTTTTCTGAAAAATGCATCCAAATAAAGTGAATATGCTTAAAAAAAAGGGGAAAAACTGCCAGTGGGGGCAGAAAAATAGACTTTATTTAAAAGAAAAACAATAATTGTCACTTAACTTTGATAAATTTCTCAAAAAACAAAACTTAATATCTTCAGTCATGCGGCTTCTCCAGTAAATGCATCTTGATTTAATAATGCTTAGATATTTGTGCTGGAAACCGAGACCGAAACACTGAGGACGAACGTCATATTCTGTGTGTTGATTCTTATTAATGAGTCGATCAGAAAGTCTGCTAATGTATAAATGTCAGATGTTAAAGTGGTTCCTCTGCTGATTAGCTTCTCTCTTAAATATAAATGTACTTTATTGGCATCGATGGGTCCACGAAGAACCTTAAACATCCGCAGAACCATTGAAGTGCTCTACTGTGGAAAAGGTCCTTTAGATTATTAAAATCAACAATAAAAAGAAAGAACTAGAGTAGAATGGCAACAGCAAAGTCACATGACGTCTCTAGCGTTTATCCAGGGCCGGTTCCCATCGACCCGCATCTCGTCGCTCAATACAGTCTGACATGTGCTCTGAGCTTCAGCATCCTCTCGCGATCTGATTGGCTGAGAGCGAGCGAGTGATGTCACTAATGGACAAGAGTCCTCAGGGTCTGATCAGCACGATGCCATCTGCTCTCGTGTGTGTGTGTGTGTGTGTGTGTGTGTCAGACCCGGAGAAAAGAAGGGATCCGGATCCTGAATTACACTATATATACACTAAAGTATGCTATATATATTATAATTATACTTATATAAGCTCATGATGAACATTAGCAGTTGATGAACACAAACCCCAGGACTAACACTAGCGCTCACAGTTAGTGTTCGTGATCGGATTAAATCTCCAGCACAAGTGTTAAAGTTGAGTGTTTAGGAGTTGTGTATGATCGCCACACTGATCTAGAATCAGACCGACGTCACGTGTGTGTATCATTGGGAATGTTTACATGCACTAATCTGCCAATTTCAGACAGATTCAGGAAGTTCTGTTTATATGAAGCCTAAACTCTGAAATATGATTCACACATTTGTTTACATGTGCATTACATTTATTCTGATGAAATTAGTCAAAATGAAGCGAGTTTATACTTAACCAAGAAAAAAAAAATGTGTCAGTTAAGTCAGAAAAATCAACTTAATTCAAAGGGGGGAAACAAGAATATTTATCTGGCAGATATTTGTTCTTGTTTTAAGCACAAACTCACTTAATTGTGATAATCTTTTCAGTTTTGCTTCTCCAGTAAATGCACTGAATGATTTCAATCAAACAAGACAAAAATACTGCGGAAGAACATCTTATTTTGCACAACAATGAGTCTCATCTATTCACTAACACAAAGAGCTCAGCCTTGGACATGTCCACTGCCATCCCATAATGCCTCGCTTCAGGACAGAGACATGAGTGTACGTTCTGTATAGTATGAATCAAATGTGGATGTACAGTACAACATCCGCCACGTTGTTATTGTCATGTGACCTACGGTGTCACTTCACCTCCATTCAGGGATATTATATTATATTTTTATTTATATTTTTAACTACCATCTACAAAGATTAATACTGTAACAAATGCATTGCTCAATGTTAGTTCTTGTTTAACCATTTAAAGTCTGACGTATGAATGATAATAGTCAGAAAAATAGTTTTTTTTAATAGAAGAGTTTATTGAACCTTTAAATAAATAAATGTGTGATTTTTCTTGAGCATCATATTTGACACATTAGAGATATAAGAAATTTGTGAAGTAAATATTATACAGTAGGCCTTACAGGGTTAAAAGCACCAGATTTTTTGGGGAAAACAATATTTTCTAGTATCTAATAAAACAAGTTTCCATGAACTAACAATAAAAACGTCTAAATCGTGTATTAATCTTAATGTGTATCTCAACAGTTATGATCAAAAGCTGCATCCGTTAACATTAGTTAATGCACTGTGAACGAACATCACCAAAGGTTAATATCGTAACAAATCCATTGCTCAACGTTCTGACAAATGATAATCGTCAGAATAATATATATATTTTTTTTAAATGGAAGTTTATTGAACTTTTAGATAAATTATCAAACATAAATGTAAAAAAAGTATGCATGTGTGATTTTTCTCGAGCATCTTATTTGATACTCTAGAGACATTAGAACTGTGTGTGTATTATATGATAGTAGGCTTTATAGGGTTAAATCAACAGATTTTTTTTGGGGGGGGGGGGGGGGGGGGGGGGGGGGAGAATCTCACTAATATTTTGGGGGGGGGGGGGGGGGGGGGGGGGGGGGAGAATCTCACTAATATTTTGTCTTCATTTCAGTTTAAAAAACTCCTACAGTGACAATAACTTTTTTTAAAGTACAAATATTCCTTACAAAAGTTGCATCCGCTAAAATTAGTTAATGCACTGTGAACTAACATTAAAAAAAGTTAATAAATAAATGCATTGTTCTTGTATATTTATATAGCGCTGTTAAAACACAGCCAAGGTTGAACCAAAGTGCTTTACATAAAAATTCTACAAAAAATCAGGACACACACAGAGACCAATACATAGACAACATATAAAACCCCACATCTAACCCTATACGCGACCCACATTAGGCAGCTTTCAACAAATTCTTACGCCATTACAGTAAAGGCCCGGTCGCCTTTATATAGGCGTTTGTTCTAGACACTATAAGTAGCTTTTGATTCTTCTCATTGCTCATTATTAGTTCATGCAATAGCTAATGTAAACAAGCGAGAGGTTCCGGTGAACTATTGCCGGTATCGAGCCTCACCTGTGAACACCTCCGGGAAGCCGCATGTCGGAGCCTGGGATGCAGACGGCCTCCGTGTGCGGCCCGTCCTCAGCGTTCCCTCCGAGCCACCGTACTCCAGATAGGCGGCTGCACCGCCGGCTTTAGGGGCCCGGATCTCCTCGGTCCAGTCTGCGGACCGGCTGATGGGTCCGGTGATGCTGTGCGAGCGCTGGCGCTTGAGCCGCCTCCTGTCGGGCCGAGGGGCCCGGGGACTGTGTGTCGGCGACGGGGCCGGCGAACACGAGGGAGAGCTCAGCTGACGCGTCGTGGTCTTGATGTACGACGTGCTGATTGGTGGATACGGCTTCACCGAGGACTTCAGGAGCCGCGTGGCTAAAGGGCTTTCCGTGTGCGACGGTAACGTCACGCTAGTCTTCCGCCGCGGCTCGTCAGCGCTCACACACTCCACCGACCCCGCCGAGAGCGTGTCCGTGCTCGGGGCCGAATCCTCCTCGGCTTCAACCGCGCTCTCGAAAGAAGCGCTGAGATCCGGGAAGCTGGTCGCCATGGCAACCGTGGGATCGGGAACGGGGGGGTCGGGATCTTTTGTGACGCCGGCACAAAGGCCCGCGTCCGAGTCTCCATTCACTCCATTCACAGCCGGGATCTGCGTCTCGCTGACGAAAGAAAGAACAACACAGACACAGCGTGACCAGCATGCAGGAAATCTCAGGGTAAACACTGCAGAAATGCTCCTCTTACTCAGTGTCTCGTTTCAGTCCTAATGTCTAAAGATTCTTAAATCAAGAAGCATTTACTAGAGGAGTAAAATCCCATGTGATATTATGTCTTGTTTCCTGGGAATATAAATCTACATGAAGTGAGTTTCTGCTTATAACAAGCATAATTATCTGCCAATGGCGTCAGAAACATAATGTTAATTCAAACAGAAACAAGATTATTTTTCTGACCCCATTGGCAGATCATTTTACTTGTTTTTTTAGCAACAACTCACTTAATTTAGATTTACATACCCAGAAAACAAGACATATCATATGGCATTTTACTCCTCTAGTAAATGCATCTTGATGTAAGAATCTTTAGACATTAGGACTGAAACAAGAAGAGCATTTCTGCAGTGTGTGATGGAGATATTTGCTACAGTCATCATGGGGAAAGCTCAGAGTGAAACTGGGAGTTGTGAATAATATGATACACCGGTGTTTTGCCAGATGAGAAGTTTATCTATGCATCATCTTTTTAATCTTAATGCATATGTGACCCTGAACCACAAAACCAGTCACATGGGCCAATTTTTTTAAATTAAGGATTTATACGTCATACCTAGAAAATGTACAGAATATCTTCATGGAACATGATCTTTACTTAATATCCTAATGACTCGATAATAAGAAAAATCGATAATTTTGACCCACACAATGTATAGTTGTCTATCGCCACAGATACACCCGCGCGACTTGTTCTAATTTTGCTTGCTTTTATTGTGAGACTATTTTAACTTTCATTTACTCACAAAAATAAAAGGTGATTTTCTCAATGTTTTGATTTTTTTGCACCCTCAGATTCCAGATTTTCAAATAATCTCAGCCAAATATGATCATATCCTGACAAACAATGGAAAGCTTATCAATTTTAAAAATAATGAACCCAGTGTCACATATCTCTCAATCCCTTTTGAAGAAAATCTCAGAGTAAAACTGGGAGTTGTGAAAAATATGATAGACGGTGTTTTTCCAGATGAGACGTTTATCTATGCATCATCTTCTTTTTTTTACTCTTAATTCCTTTTATAACTGTATCATACATCACCGCTTTAATTTTCCTTGCAACTGTAACTCGTTTCTGCATAATGCACTGTGAAAAGCCGTAGTGTGTGAAATGCCACAAATAAACTTGCCTTGCCTTGCCTAGGCTAGCGTGCTCGTGTGTGGGGAAGGCTTCCAGCACTGTGAACGGCTCGGGCGAGTCAGGAGTCGGCGTGTTTTCCTTACAGTCCCTCTCCCACGGGATCTGGATGTCGCCGAGCAGCACTCCCTGCTGAATCCGGATGGCCTGCTGGATGTCCGCCAGTAAATCCTCCTGTTCGGCGGCCGAGTGGAAGCTGTACATGTCCGTGTCGGAGCCCGAGCTCCGGATCTTCTCCTCGTCCTCGGGCCCGTCGGGAAGAGGACACACACGAGGCCTGTCGGGCTCGGCGTCGGAGTGTCCGAGCTCATCGTCCCCGGAGAGGTCCGGTGTCTTAGCGTTGCACTGGGACTGGGCGCTGTCGAGCTCATCCAGCGCATCTTCTTTGGAAGCGCTCAGGAATCCCTTGGCCTTCGGGTTCTTGCGCTTGCGGATGTGAGGGAAAACTGAGGATCTGTCCGACCTGCTTTTCTTCTTCCCTCCCTCCCCCGCTTTCCCGTGTGCTTTCTTCCCTTTCTTCACACCCTCGTGAGCCCCGCTCTCATCCGCCGCTCCTGCCTCCCGCTTTAGCTTCCCGTCCTGGTTTCCCATGATTAGCGGTTCTCTCACGCCATGCCTGTGTCTCGCGTGTTCGCTCTCGGATGATGAGGAGGAGGAGGAGAGGCGTGAGGAAGACGAGGCTGTGACGAAGGAGAGATACAGAAGCTCGCTCTCGCTCTCCTCCCGATCGGATCCGGGAAGGGAGGGGCGTGGATCCCGAGGGACATGCGCGCGCGCCTGTGTGTGTGTGTGTGGATCCTCAGTGTGCGTGCGGGGGAAGATGAGCCGCTGTCGTCGGCCCAGGCTCAAGGCCTCCAGCAGCTTGTGTCCGATCACGGGAAGCTCCAGCTTCTGCATCGTCTCAAACACACACACACACACACCAGCTGCAGGGACAAGCATCAGTGCGTTAATGAACAGCTTCACTTTACACTCGGAAATATAAACTAGCTGTTAGAAAATCAGCTTTTCATGTGGAGTCTTTTCTTTTTCCCCTCATTCAAGCTCAAAACCCTTATTCCTGCAGACATTTAAACTCATTTCAGCTCATTATTAAAAACAATAATTGTTTTGATTGACAGCAGTTTCAAATGAGACTGAAAATAATGCTGGGATATTAAACTGATTTACACTGAAATATCAAGTAGCTGTTACAACTGTTAATTAACCTTATTTTATATTATTTATATATTTATATATAAATAAATATTTTTAATTATTAGCTTTAATTATTATACATCTATTTTTTCCATTTATGTATATATTTTATACTATTTATTTATATATTTGTTTATTATAACACACACACACACATACATATATATATATATAAATGACTTATTATCTTGCTCTCCACATGCATGTTTATTAGTGCTGGGACGATGCACCTCTCTCCCGATTCGATACCATCACGATACTCGGGTGCCGATACGATATGTATTGCGATTTTTTTTAAGAATTGTGATTCTACCAGTATTGAAATTCGATATTGTGATTTTTTTAACACTAGACCATGGGGAAAAGTTAAATCATACACCTATACAGACTGTACATGATGTATAAGATGAGTCTTATTTACAAAAACAATTCATCACATCTTTCTGAGTTTATTTCAGAAGCATCATCAATACTACTCTCTTTAATAAACGATTCAATAACAAATACGGTTTTTACGGTCGCTTGTCGCCGCCTAGTGGCACAACAATCTAATCGATAAATGCGTTATTTTAAGCACTAAGTTTCTATCAAAAGCTGATTTACTCTATTTTGATCGATACTGTAGACATCAGTGTTTATATTCGAACTTTAAACTTTTATCTAAGATCTTCCATGATAATTTGAACTATTGCATCACAGAAATGAGGATACTATGAGGTTGAAAATGACGACTCTCTCCGATTCTGTAAGAAAAAGATTGATTTTAAAATTGTTATTGTTATTATTAAAAAAATAAATAAAAATTGCGATAGAAGGTGAATCGATTTATTTCACCCAGCCTGAATATATTGATTTTTATTTCATTTTATTATGCTTTACTTGTAAATATTCATTAATTTAATAAAAAATTATTTATTTACACATATGTAAATATTTTATTTCAGAAAATGTTTAGAAAATAAATTAGTGGGGGTTTTTTTCCCACTTAAGGTTCAACACTTCTAATTAAACACTTCGAGCTTAAACACTTCGAGTTAACCAATGTCAACAGAAAAATGTTTTATAGGATTTTAGCATCTTTAAAAAGTCAGATGTGAACTGATTTACAAGCTAGAAATAATTTTCACAATTGTTCATGGGGACGGTGGCTGAGCTTTCCCCCGCTTAACCTTAAATCAAATCAAATTTATTTACATAGCACAATTCATCCATCAAAGTAGTTCAATGCGCTTTACAAAAAACATCATAATAAAATACAAGATACAAACAAGCACAAAAAAGATTATAAAGATTTAATAAAAAATAAGAAAATGTAAAGCTGAACACTATAGCTAGATTTAAGAGCTCAGTCATAAGCTTGTGAGAAAAGAAATGTTTTCAACTTAGATTTAAAAATCAATACGTTCAGGGCACATCTAAGATCTTCTGGTAGTTTGTTCCAGTCGCGTACAGCAGAGATGCTAAACGCAGCTTCTCCATGTTTTGCTCCAACTCTGTGCTCCACTAGCTGACCTGAGTTCATTGATCTAAGCTCAGTTCGGTTTATATTTTTCAAACATTTCAAGAATGTACTCAGGACCTAAACAATTCAGTGCTTTACAGACTAAAAGCATCACTTTAAAAACTATTGTATAACGTGTTGGGAGCCAATGCAAAGTTTTAAGAACGGGAGTGATGTGCTCTATTCTCTTAGTCCTGGTTAATAATCTAGCAGCCGCGTTCTGAACAAGCTGCAAGCTTACAGTCTTCTTCGGAAGTCCGGTTAATAAGCCATTGCAGGAGTCAACCCTACTAGAGATAAAAGATAAGCTTCTCTGGGTCTTTTTGAGGCACCAATCCTTTAAGTCTAGATATATTTTTCAAATGATAGAATGCTGTTTTGGTGACCGCTCTGATATGACTGTAAGATCTGAATCTATCATAACACCAAAATTACGCACTTGATCCCTGATTTTATAGGCACGAGAATCTAATTCTTTAATAATACTTGTTCTTTTTTTTTTGTTGCCAAACACAACCTCAGTTTTATCTTGGTTTAGTTGTAAAAAATTAAGTTTCATCCAGGTTTGTTCTATACAGTGACACAGAGAGTCTATTGAACTATTGTCATCTGAGTCAAGAGCGCTATATATTTGAGTGTCATCGGCGTAACTAATGTCATTGTTCTGTAGAATCTGGCCTAAAGGTAACATATAGAGATGAAACAGCAGCGGTCCAAGAACTGATCCCTGTGGAACGCCGCATGTCATGGCCAGCCTATCAGATTCAGAATTTTCGATGGTAACAAAGTATCTTGATTAAAATTGATCTAAAACACCACTTGAAGTCACACACTCATTTAGTTGAATAAACACAGCCTTCTTAATAATCTTGGCTATAAAAGAGAGATTTGAAATAGGGTGTTCATTATAGAAGCATCCATTGTTCTCTTTTTTTAATATAGGCTTAATGGCAGCGGTTTTCAAGGACGTTGGAAAAACGCCTGATTGCAAAGAACTATTAACTATTTGCAGCACATCTGTTACTATAGAGCTAAAAATAGTTTTTAAAAAGTCTGAAGGCAATATGTCTAGGCAGCACGTGGAGGATTCAAGATGTCTAACTATTTCTTCTAGGAATTTTTGATTGATCACACAAAAATGTGATATAATAACCAAGTTATGTCTTGGTGGTTGTAATGACAGTATAGAGTCATTGTTAGACTGTGTAATACTGATAATCCGTCTAATATTTATCATTTATTCACTAAAAAAACACGCAAATTCATTACATTTCATAGTGGATGTAAATTCTGATGCTATTTGCTGTATTGGATTTGTAAGCTTGTCAACCATGATAAATAAAGTACGGGTATTATTAATACTATTATTAATCATTTCCGATATATGTTGCTGTCTGGCCCTGCATAACTCAATATTAAAATTGCCAAGGCTTTGTAGATTATAGATGTCATAGTGAATTTGTAGTTTAGTTTTCCGCCACTTGCGTTCTGCTTTCCTACATTCTCTTTTTACCGCCATGGTGGTTCTCCATGGAGATTTCTGTTTGCTCATATTTCTCTTTACTTTTGCCGGTGCAATACGATCGATAACATTCAATATTTTAGCATTAAAATTATCCAGAAGTGCATCAACTGACTCAGCACTTATTGTTGTTGGGGACCTGGCTATAGCTTCTGGAAACTGGACATTGGTACTCTCATTAATGTACCTTTTCTTAATATTAGAAACAGAGTTCACTGGCAAGTTCAAAGTAGTAAAAAATTTTTAAATTCACAAAAATGATCAGACAGGACTAAATCCTTAACCATAACAGATGAAATATCAAGACCTTTAGAAATAACCAGATCTAAAATATGACCATGAGTATGTGTAACGCTCTTTCACATGTTGAGTGAGATCAAAAGTGTCTAAGAGTGCAAAAAGTTCTTTGACCTTATTGTCTGTTCTATTATCTATATGAATATTGAAATCCCCTGTAATATTAAACAACCGATATAATAGAGAGTAATTCAGCAAAATCTTCAATGAAATCAGCAGAGTATCGCGGTGGTCTAGAAATTGTTAAAAACTAAATTTTGGGAGTACCCTTCAATATAAAACAAAGATATTAAAACGAAGTAAAATGGCCTAATTTATTTTCTTCCCACTGATATGTATCTCTAAATAAGGCAGCCACCCCTCCTCCTCTCCTACCGTTTCGACATATATGCACAGTTTCCAGGAGCGGTCTCATTAAGGACAGTAGCACTACAGTCTTCTGTCAGCCACGTTAGTGAGAAACATGAAATCTAGGTTATAGGATGATATAATATCATTTACTAAGAATGATTTT
This sequence comes from Tiaroga cobitis, assembly GCA_030578255.1. NCBI lineage: Eukaryota > Metazoa > Chordata > Actinopteri > Cypriniformes > Leuciscidae > Tiaroga > Tiaroga cobitis. The sequence continues at coordinate 40,913,385 of CM060602.1, read as the reverse complement.
TTGGCAAGGGATCTAATGTTAAGTAAGGCAAATTTAGGGGGATCCTAAACTGGTTGAGATAGTACAGTTAACAGATTAGACAGGTTTATTTTATTAATTACACGCTCATCACGATTCCTTCTATTTCCAATCATCACAGGAATAGAGATACCGGGTCCTAGCTTATACTCAACACAGTCAGCATAGTTATTTCCACAATGACAAGGGCCCGGAACATCACTTAGTGTTTTTTGTGCTCTGTGTAGTTAATGGAGAAGATGCTTGACGACGTGGCAGGAGTCGAAGTGCTCGTTTTGTATGGCGGCGCAGGGAGGGACAAAGAGAAGATTGAACTCTGCTCTCTTTGGTTAAAACTAGCTCCCTAATAGGTGAACGTAATGAAGGAGAGGAGGGTGTATGTAATAATTGCGGGGGATGCGAATGAGGTAGAAATGGTAGTAAGAGAGTTGGGTGTTGTTGTGCCCCTTTTTTGGCCAAAGAAAACTTCCGAAAGCATGATTGATTGTAATTGGAGAAGCTGGGATGAGTGAATGGATACTCTGCCTATGAATACTGTCCTTCTCACTTGTCTTATTTGAGAAAGGCATCCCAACATCGTGACGTATATTAACACCAAGCAAACGGCACCCCATGATTTTTCAAATGATTAAAAACGGTTAATAAATTAAAATAAATCTATTTTTAAAATAAACTTGCAGGGGTATTTTTTTCTCTTAAGCTTTAAAAATTCACACTGCTAAATTAAACATGCTGAGAAACATTTAAACTCGTTTCAGCTAGTCATTTAGTGAACAGAGATGAAAAATAAATGTGTTTTTATAAGATTATAGGAAGCCGTTTTAAACATTAATTAATTATTCATACAGTAATTAGAATTCACAATTTCTCATGTGGCAGAGGCAGTTTTTCCAGTTAAGCTTAAAAAACAATAAAATCTCACATATATATATATATATGGCCGTATAACTAAATTTTAACTAAAAAAAAAAACTTTAATGTTGCAATACTGACTTTATCAATTATCACGCTAAATTAAACATGCTGAGGAACATTTAAACTCGTTTCAGCTCAGTCATTTAGTGAACCGAGATGAAAAATAAATGTGTTTACAGGATTGGCAGGAGAATCAAACATTAAGAAATGAAACAGAAAATAATGTGTGAAATGAAAACTAAATTTACAGTGATATATAAAGTGTTAAAACTATGTTGCTGTTCTTTGTTCAGAGATGCATTTTATCCCCCAACTTCAGCTTAAACTCGTATATTAAAGAAACAAAAGCAAGTCATTTACAAGCATGTATCATGAGTATGTTCAGATAACAACAGTGCGGTACTTCAGTTATTAATATTCTACTGGTTAATTAAAATGCTTAAGTTCTACAGCAATCAGACACCATTACATTAACTATGTAAAACGAATCTTTGCTTATTTGACACATTTACAGTAGTTCCAGCTGAGTCTGCAAGTGCACGCGCACAATGACGTCATCAGCGGCTACAGTGAACGCGCGTGGTGACGTCACGACGCTTCGGTCAGCCGTTTGCAGTGACTATAACTCTTAATTTGGTTGGTAAATTAATTTCTTACCCCCATCAGCTTGTTCCTCCCATCTTATTTCGTTTTTTCTGTCGTCAGCAAATTGTTAACTCAAAAAATAGTTGATTGTAAATAACGCGAAATCAAGGACTTTATTGACTGACAGTGACTCGAACCTAATCAAAGAATACCGAGCTCAACTCGTGAATATGAAATCAAACTGGACATTAAGATCTCTTCAGTTCAAAGATACTAAAAAGCTTTTAGTCAGATTCTGAATTTTAAAACCAATCGACGAAAACCAATGTGACAAACCTATTTATGCTGTAACTCTAGTCGAACTTGATGAAAACGCGCTTGAACGGAGAAACTGCCTGTAACTGTGAACTTCTGTTTAAAACACCGTGTTTGTGTGTTTGTCTCATGTCATACTCACTCATGAATCAGTGCAGCTTCTTTAAACACACCGTGTGTGTTGTGTGTGTGTGTGTGTGTTTCATCTTTCCCGCCGGCTAGTGTAATGCGCGTCACCTGCGTCGCCCTCGCGCGCGCGCTGCTCCGACAGCGACACCCAGCGGCCGGTTGCAGTCATTCCACGCAGAACAGGCTGAGGTTTGATCATCAGTGCAATCTAATAAACCAGAGAAATCTAAATTTTACACAAAGAAAGAAAAGCCAAACTTGATCTGAGTCAGGGAAAAATATGTGGTATAACATTAAACGAGTTTACATCTTCCTTCCACAGATTATGTGCTGACCAGACTTTCATAAGCGATATTTTGTATTAATTTAAAATAAATGTCAAAGTAAATTTGTAATGACCTAAAATGCACTTTTCTTGAATCACACGATTTAAATCGTGAAAAAGTGTGTGTGTGTGTGTGTGTGTAAATACTTCTGTGAAAAACAAGTTCAAAGAAAAAAATATTTAGTACCTCATACAGAATATAACCACAAAAGAAACAGTTGGTTTTATTGATCAAACATCACAGTATAGACAAAACAATTTTGTACAGAAGTTTATAAATGACCACTCCCGGTGCTACAGTAATCAATATAAAGATTATCAATCATCCTGGATAAAGAAACAGTGAACCAAAGTGAATTAAAATGTATATTCTGCTTTTCCCTCGTCAGTGTGTGTTCCGCCCGCTAGAGGGGAGTGTCGCTCCACATGTGAACTTTTGAGGTCTTGTATTAAAAATACTGCATCTCTCGACATTAATAACTACACATACTGTATACAACATTATTAGTGATCAGGGGATCTTTGTCCCCAAACATGCTGGAAAACAGGGCATTTGTTCCAATCACTGCGAGAAATCCACTTTTAGAGGAAATCCACGTCATAGTTTATTTTCAGAGGCATTTACATATTCACGAGGGCATATTGTTTTCTAACCAACCATATAAAAAACACCATGTATTTATTTGTAATCGAACACGGCTCCATGTTGGCTAAACTACATAATCTGACCGATACAGGCACTAAACTCCCATTCATCGGACATTCATAACCAGAGATATACATAGACACAATAATGAAATGTCACATTTCACAATTAAAAAGAGGAATTCGTTACAGGATCATTTTACATTTCTAGTGTTTTGCAGCAGATGCTGCCCCTGCTTGGAGTTGTTTTTGCTTTTGGAAGGGGTTAAAAAACTGCTGAACACTCAAAGTTGTTTAAAAAAGCCTTAAATATTTATGTTTAGTCAACTTGAAATATGAAGTTGTTTTAAAGGGGCTAAATGTAGAATTGAGAAACCCGTGTTATTACCGACACCTGTGGCCGTTAATGGAACTGCAGCAGCGCTTCCTGCTCCTGCTCGTGAACACGTGACTCACGAAAGACTGAACTCTGACATACAAAGAACTTTTTTGTTCTTCACTTAGAAGGAAAAAGAAGTTAGAAATACCTTTGAGCGACGGTTAGATGAATATGTGCTTCTTCTCAATAACCAAATAAACACAACAAAAATGACGGAAAACAGCAGTTCACTTTTTGTGTGCAAAAAACAAACAAAAATAACAACGAACAAAATAAATAGTTGAATAAAGTCGGGTTTTTTTTGTTTTTTTTTTTGCAAACAAAGTATTCTCGTCGCTTGATAAACTTAAGGTTGAGCCACTGTAGTCACTTGGACTATTTAAACGATGTCTTTACTAACTTTCTGAGCCGGCAAGTTTCAATTACAATAGAAGCCTATGGAGGAGTGAGACAGCTCTCAGATGTAATCAAAAATATCTTAATTTGTGTCCCGAAGATGAACGAAAGTCTTACGGGGTTGGAACATCATGAGGGAGAGTAATTGCTGACAGAATTTTCATTTTTGGGTAAACATCCCACGACATGCTTGTAAAAAAAAACACACACATATATTATGCCTTATTGCTTAATAACAATTAACAATGTCGCAAAACATACCTACAAATGCAATTTCTTTCACTTTAACTATATAAATAATCAGGATAAACATAAAAGATTATTACATGAATTAAAGTTTGAAGAATCGCGAGAACAGCTTTAGATCAGGCATAATACTGGGGTCCTAAACTCAACAGTTAGCCTACATTCAGTCCTGCATTAATAATTCAGAATTTGTTTGCGCCCCACAAACATTTTTTAAGCACCAGTCGCCACTGAGTTTGATTGAATCCTTTTTCTTTGCATGATAATTGACATTACAGTACAGAATGGCTCATTATCCTGAACATTGTTAAGAGATCGGTTCTCGCGAGCGCGCGCTGAGTAACCGTCACATACTTTTGAATTTCGCGGCAAAAACGACCAGAGTCCCTCACAAATCCGCTTGAGAAGTCAAAACAGGTCTCGTTCTTGAAGTTTCTCTACAAGCTGTTGCCAACAAGAACACATTGGCAATAAAACGCATAATAAATAAAAATTCTAAAATGCAGCCCCTTTATGTGACAACTTTGATATTAAGTTATAATCCAGTAAAGTTAGTCTAGGTTGTGATGGCTAATTTCAACAATATTTTCATTTTTCTACAATGCAGTGCACTACAATACAGAAGGACATTTAAACACTCACAGCTTGGTGTTTTGTGTGGTGTTGGCTCGCTGAAACCACAAGGTCATTCATCCCAGCATTAGTTCTCAATCATACTTTATTCTTCTTAACATGCAGAAGGGTTTAACACTGATTTGTAAACACTCTTGAAAATAAAGGTTGGGGGTTTTTTGCATTGAATGCCATAGAAGAACCATTCTTGGTTCCCCAGCAAACCTTTCAGAGATCAGCTCTTAAGAACCATTTTTAATAATCTGAAGTAAAAAACCTTATGTGGAATGGAAAGATTAAAGGTTCTTCATGGAACCATTGATGCCAATAAATAATCTTTATTTTTAAGAGTGTGGAACAGGAAATAAAATAAGAAAAACTGTTAGATTTGAGGGATGCGACGCGCTTGAGGATCCGTGGGCAGGTTTGCTGGCTCCATCTTCCCACAGCGCTCTTCATTGGCTCATTGGTGCTCTCAGGGGTGAAAATACACAGAGGAGTTACAGTGTGGAGAACCGTCTCAAAGTTTTACAACAGCATCCAGCCAAAGATGTACTTGGAATAAAAAAAGATTCCCCATTTAGGGTAACAGCAAATGTTCTTGCTTTGGAAATTAGTTTTCTGTTGCAGTCTCTCAAACTCAAAACCAAGTGCTTCAGGTTTGCAGTGTGCACTTGACTGAAACACATTCTGCATTATTGGAAACGCATTTAAAAACAGACATGACATCAGACCCAGCAAGTCATTTTAGCAGTAAAACAATTCAAGAGCTGAAAGTTAAACCACACAACATGGAGCATCACAGCACAGCCACCATCACCCCACTGACACACACCAGACCAGCGACGGGATCATTAATAGCTTCATTAAGTCCAAATAATAATGCATTAATCCAACCCTGCATTATTTTCTCACATGTTTTGCTCATAATGGTGAGAAAGTCAAACTTTCCTGTAGATCTTGCAACGCCAAGGACAAGGTCATGGGTTCGATTCCCAGGGAAAGCAAGAACTGATCGAATGTAAATGCATATAGATGAATGCAATGGAGATAAAAGCGTCTGCCAAATGCATGTAAATGTAAATATAAAAAAGGATGAGCCCTTAAATACTGTATGTACCAACCATTAGTTTCAGGAGGAAATGCATCAACACAGGAAAGAAAACTTTTCATTTCATAAGGTTTAAAATTATATACAGGGTGCAGAAAATATTTCTTTAAGTCACACAATCCGTGTTTGATGGCTTCACTGCAAAAAAAATAACAAATTCATCTATAGTAGTCTTTTTTTTTTCAGTTCAAATATGTAAATATTCTTAAAGTCCCCCTGTAGTCAATAATATTTTTAAAACTCATCTTTGATCACCAAAATCACATTTCCTTGAAAAAAAATATCTTCATGCCTTAAAATATCTTGAATGTAACTCGACAACACCCTTGCCTCATTTAGTATGCGCGGTTCTATGAATATGCAAATGAGCCCCGCCTCCACTCACTCCCTCAGCTCAGAGATAGAAATCCAAATTTGGAATCCAAATTAAGGTAATCATGAGAATCTGACTTTAAGTGCTATAATCGGGTCCAGGTGCTTCTACCAACACAGAAAACATGAAAAGTGACAGAAACTCATTTGCATTTAAAGGGACACACACAAAACCAGCGTGTTTTTGCTCACACCAAAAAGGGGCAAATTTGACAAGTTATAATAAATGATCTGGGGAGAATTTTGAGCTGAAGTTTCACAGACACATTCTGAGATTTATATTACATAAGTATGCAAATATATAAATTTGCATAATATGTCACCTTTAAGAATTTTTAGTTATTTGGACTGGAAACAAGACAAAAATACTAAGCCTTTTTTTGCCATGTATAAACATGAACACTGCTGTCCCACACGTCTCCCTCACTGCGGGCTGCGACGGGTCGGGGCCGGTCTCTGCTGAACCGGTTTGTTGTGTTTCCACTGACACATCAGGATGGACCTGAAGGTGGTGCGGAAGGTTTTGTTACAGAGCGCGTAACACATGGGGTTAACCGTACTGTTGACGTAGCACAGCCAGTAACCCAGAGCCCACAGCGTCGCAGGAATACACTCGTCACAGAACGCGTTCAGAAGGACCATGATGTTATACGGCGTCCAGGTGATGATGAACGCTAGCAGGATCGCGCTCAGCGTCTGCGCCGCCTTCTTCTCCTTCACCAGAGACACTTTTTTGCGCGCTTTAGACTTGCAGGGGAAGCGTCTGCCATCTTTATTGATGTTAGCATTGGGTTGGTCTTTCGGCGGAGTCTCGTTTCTGGATGGTTTGGCGTCTGAGTCCGTCGGTTGGAGGCTTTCGAGCGCGATTGAATAAACGTGACGAGCGTCTTCAACATCTTCGTCTTCGTCATCTTCCGATTGGTCGATGGATACGGCAGTCTCGTTGTTGTTCCAGCTGTCGCTACGATCCGTGTTGGTGCTACCGTGTTTACGCCGAAACCAGAGCCACAAACGGCGTTTAGTTTTCCTGGATCGTTTCCGGCTTGACGGATTCGGATCGTAGCTTCGATTCTCCGGTTCTTCCCCTTGGTTTCCCGAAGCCTTTAATCCTGCTAGCTCTTTGGACCGGTTCTCTGTCTCCTGGTAGATTCGCCAGTAAAGGACGGTTATGATGGTGACGGGAAGGTAAAACGCGGCGATAGCCGTGCAGAACGTCGTGATCGGCTCCGAGAGAAACTGAATGTAGCATTCGCCCGCCGCGACTGTCCGCTCACCCACGAAATACTGCCAGAAGAGGATCGCCGGCGCCCACAGGATGAACGAAATGGACCAGGCGAGTCCAATCATAGTCATGGCTCGTTTAGTGGTCCGTTTGGCTCGGTAGGTTAGCGGGCGCGTCACGGAAAAGTACCGGTCGAAGCTAATAACCAGAAGGTTCATCACGGATGCGTTACTCGCTACGTAATCGATGGCTAGCCACAGGTCACATGCCCAGTTCCCGAGAGCCCATTGGTTCATGATGATGTACGTGGTGTAGAGGTTCATGGAAAGCACGCCGATTATGAGGTCGGCGAACGCCAGGCTTAGCAAGTAATAGTTATTCACCGTTTTCAACTGCTTGTTGACTTTAAACGACACCAGGACTAGGATGTTCCCGATGATCGTGATTAAGGAAAGCGAGCCGCACAGGAACACGATCATCACGACCTGCCAGACGGTGTGGCCGCCGAGAGGGTCATAGGTCACGCTAACGTTGTGGCTGTCGGTTAAATTCGCCAGGAGCGAATCGTTGGCGTTCTGGAGGTCATGTGGTACGAACGCCGTGACGGGATAGGCTCGCATCCCTGGGGAGCCGTTGGTCAGGAATATCCCAGGATTAGCGCTCAGCGTCAGGTTCATGGTGGCATGTTCTGTGGGAGAAGCTGACAGACAAGAGGATTAGCATGAGGGAACGACACAAACAGCCAGTTAAACACACTTGATCTCACACACAACTCTTAATGAGGTGTTACATGCTTAACATAACTCTTAAAAACCGAGACAAAAAGTTAAAAATAACTATTTTTCTTAAATCTTATCCAATCTGTATGCTTTAAAAAGTCTTGTAAAGATGAGATTCCCGGCTTTTCTGTGGTTTCGCATTTGACATTGCGTAGTGAACGTGATTGCGCAATCAAGCTGTGATCAGCATCGATTCGTCAAAGAAACCCATATCTATATATATATATACTGTACACTTATAAAGTAAGTAACACTGAAAAGTGCCTATAATACTGTTGCAATAAATGTCTATAACTTGCTTAGGGATTGTTACATGTAGACAAAATTGCATCTGGAAATCAAGTATAAATTTCTAAAGGAAAGAAATCCAAACTTCAGGAGGTTCTGTTTGTGTTGAGAAAAAGAAAAAAAGAAAAATGTGCTGCCGTTTCTTAAATCTGGTAAATTCATCCATTCCTAGACAAAATAAATGTAAAATTGGGAATTTAAATGAGCTAGACTGAAACTTCAAGTTCTGCGGTTTAAAGTGATATATGGCACTTGATGCTGACTGCTATAATGGGTTAGAAAAACAAAGAAAAGAACAGGCGAGTGCGCTGGCCCAAACATATTCTAGGACTTTACGGATTATTATTACACGGCTGTGTGGAACGCTTGATTCTGATTGGTCAATCGCTCCATCCATCGGTATATTATTCCCAGATAACAAACTCTGAGAACAGAAACACAGGCTCATCCGAGTCACTGAAGACATCAGCGCTACACACTCGCTAGGAACGGCTTTTCTCCGTGGAAGTTTTGCTTTGATGAGCTATTAAAATATTAAAACTCAGTCGAATGTGTGTGTGTGTGTGTGTATGTGTGTGTGTGTGAGAGAGCGTGTTGTGTGTGTGTGTGTGTGTGTGTGTGTGTGTGTGTGTGCGCGCGCGTGCGTGTGTGTGTGTGTGTGTGTGTGTGTGTGTGTGTGTGTGTGGAAACAGAGACAGACAGGAGCAAACGATCATGAACAAACTCCATCATCTGATCCTGATCTCTCGTCTGTCTCTCTTCATGATGTCTGTGTTCGATCATCGGGCTCATAATGATGTTTTCATCTGTGGGCTTCGGATCATAAATGATATTGATTCACATCATGAGACGGGTTTAATGCATAACACCCTGTGGATAGCAGAATTATTAAAATAAATGTCCAACATAATAAACTACACGATTCATTTACACACCTAATTCAAACTGTGAATCTTTTAATATCCTTTTTAGATTTGATTCATAATATTACACACCCACACACACAAACTAAAGACAAACATATAAACACACATGCTGCCATGCACAGAAAACACACAATCACTCATATAGATTAATATAAATAGGCCTATTAGAATATGGATATAAATGTTAAACTTGTTTAATTCCCAACAGACACCGAAAAACACACAGCGCTGTTAAATAAACATTCATTATGTGGATTAGATCTTCAACATCATCAGTGTCCTTCACAGCGACACACACTGAGATCATTGACATGCAGAAAACACTGATAACTATCGAAAATCAGCTTATTATAAAAACATCATAAAACACATTTAAGTGAGATCCTGAAATCATCGTTTTTTTTTCCTCTAGTTGTGACATTAAAACCTAAACAGACTCCAGTGAGAGTCTTGCAGAGCGGAGCGAGGGATTGGAGGAGCGAGGGATTGGAGGAGCAAGGGATCGGAGGAGTGACGAGGAGCGAGGGATCGGAGGAGCGAGGGATCGGAGGAGCGAGGAGGGATCGGAGGAGCGAGGGATCGGAGGAGCGAGGAGGGATCGGAGGAGCGAGGGATGGGAGGAGCGAGGAGGGATCGGAGGAGCGAAGAGGGATCGGAGGAGCGAGGGATCGGAGGAGCGAGGGATCGGAGGAGCGAGGGATTGGAGGAGCGAGGAGGGATCGGAGGAGCGAGGGATCGGAGGAGCGAGGGATTGGAGGAGTGGAGGAGCGAGGGATCGGAGGAGCGAGGAAGAGCGAGAAGGGATTGGAGGAGCGAGGATCGGAGGAGCGAGGAAAAGTGAGGGATCGGAGGAGCGAGGGATCGGAGAAGCGAGGGATTGGAGGAGCGAGGAGGGATCGGAGGAGCAAGGGATCGGAGGAGCGAGGGAACGGAGGAGCGAGGAGGGATCGGAGGAGCGAGGGATCGGAGGAGCGAGGAGGAGCAAGGAGGGATTGGAGGAGCGAGGGATCGGAGGAGCGAGGGGTCGGAGGAGCGAGGAAGAAAGAGGGATCGGAGGAGCAAGGGATCGGAGGAGCGAGGGATCGGAGGAGCGAGGGATCGGAGGAGTGAGGGAACGGAGGAGCGAGGGATCGGAGGAGCGAGGGAGCAAGGGATCGGAGGAGCGAGGGATTGGAGGAGCGAGGAGGGATCGGAGAAGCGAGGGATCGGAGGAGTGAGGGATCGGAGGAGCGAGGAGGGATCGGAGGAGCGAGGGATCGGAGGAGCGAGGGATTGGAGGAGTGGAGGAGCGAGGGATCGGAGGAGCGAGGAAGAGCGAGAAGGGATTGGAGGAGCGAGGGATCGGAGGAGCGAGGAAAAGTGAGGGATCGGAGGAGCGAGGGATCGGAGAAGCGAGGGATTGGAGGAGCGAGGAGGGATCGGAGGAGCAAGGGATCGGAGGAGCGAGGGATAGGAGGAGCGAGGGATCCGAGGAGCGAGGAGGAGCAAGGAGGGATTGGAGGGACGAGGGATCCGAGGAGCGACGGATTGGAGGAGCGAGGGATTGGAGGAGCGAGGAGGGATCGGAGGAGCGAGGGATTGGAGGAGCGAGGGAACGGAGGAGCGAGGGATCGGAGGAGCGAGGGATTGGAGGAGCGAGGAGGGATCGGAGGAGCGAGGGATCGGAGGAGCGAGGGAACGGAGGAGCGAGGGATAGGAGGAGCGAGGGATCGGAGGAGCGAAGAGGAGCAAGGAGGGATTGGAGGAGCGAGGGATCGGAGGAGCGAGGGGTCGGAGGAGCGAGGAAGAGAGAGGGATCGGAGGAGCGAGGAAGAGTGAGGGATCGGAGGAGCGATGGATCAGAGGACCGAGGGATTGGAGGAGCGAGGAGGGATCGGAGGAGCGAGGGATCGGAGGAGCGGGGGATTGGAGGAGCGAGGAGGGATCGGAGGAGCGAGGGATCGGAGGACCGAGGGATCGGAGAGGCGAGGGATCGGAGGAGCGAGGGATCGGAGGAGCGAGGGATCGGAGGAGCGAGGGATCGGAGGAGCGGGGGATTGGAGGAGCGAGGAGGGATCGGAGGAGCGAGGGATCGGAGGACCGAGGGATCGGAGAGGCGAGGGATCGGAGGAGCGAGGGATCGGAGGAGCGAGGGATCGGAGGAGCGAGGAGGGATCGGAGGAGCGAGGGATCAGAGGAGCGAGGAGGAGCGAGGGATCGGAGGAGCAAGGGATCGGAGGAGCGAGGGATCGGAGGAGCGAGGGACCAGAGGGACGAGGGAGCGGGGGATTGGAGGAGCGAGAGATCGGAGGACCGAGGGATCAGAGGAGCGAGGGATCAGAGGAGCGAGGGATTGAGGGATCGGAGGAGCGAGGGATTGAGGGATCGGAGGAACGAGGAGGGATCACCAGACACACACAGCAGAAACACAGTTAACACCAGACACACACAGTGGATTTTTTGGCAGTGCTCTTGGAAACAGAAATAATTCTAATTTGCACATTATCTGCTAAAACTCTCCCCTGCCTGGAACATCATTTACTTTCCACTGACATTATACAAGATAAACATCTCAGAGGAATACGAGTCTCTCCAATACAAACACACACAGACGAAGAGACAACAACACAATATACAGGCTTATGCAGAATCATAACAGCATTTCATAATCAGGGACGTTCATTTATCAGACAGGGAAATAAGCCTGACCTCTCTCTCTCTCCCTCTCTCCCTCTCTCCCTCTCTCTCTCTCTCTCTCTCCCTCTCTCTCTCTCTCTCTCTCTGTCTCTCTCTCGCTCTCATCTCTCTCTCTCTCTCTCTCTCTCTCCTCTCTCCCTCTCTCCCTCTCTCTCTCTCTCTCTCTCCCTCTCTCTCTCTCTCTCCTCTCTCTGTCTCTCTCTCTCTCTCTCTCTCTCCCTCTCTCTCTCTCTCTCTCCCCTCTCTCTCTCTCTCCCTCTCTCTCTCACCTCTCTCTCGGCTGTCTCCAAATTTATGCATGATTGAAGTTTGATTGTAAAGAAGGAAAGAAAGAAAAAGGAGAAAATGAGGTCTTCACGTCTTGAGACTCAGTTTTTTAAATCTATGCGCTCCTTCTGGCTGTTTTTTTGTTGCTTTTTTACTAATGTAATATCTTGAATTTTTTTGTAAATAAAGTGATCTTAAAAGTCAAAGTTTCTCTCTCTCCCTCTCTCTCTCTCCCTGATTTGATGGAGGTTTTCGATCTGTTTTCTCACCGTATCTCCAGATTAAAGCTCATCGGTGGCTCCGCTGGATCTGGAGCGCTGCTGTCTCTTCAACATCTGGAAAACACACACATTCACACACATTCGCCTCAGATCATGCGTTTAGTTCCTGCAATTCTCATATGATCTGTGTGTGTGCTGTACTTCACTGAAACACTGGGGGATTTCTGCTTGAAATACTCTGATGGATGAGTTGTGTTTCGATATGTTTACTCGGCTCTTTAAATATGCATTAATCTTCCAGCTATCAGAGAGCATCAGTAAACATTCCTAGGGTTTCCGGGATGCGGTTCGGCACACAGGTTAGATAGGAACGCGATTAAAGCTCTGGATCAGCGCTGATAATGACTGGAATATCAGCGACAACCAAAACACTGCAGCTCATGATCGTGTGTGTGTGTGTGTGTGTGTGTGTGTGTGTGTGTATCTGAGAGAAAGTGTGTATGTGAGTGAGTGAGTGAGTGAGTGAGTGAGTGAGTGTGTGTGTGTCTGAGAGAAAGTGTGTATGTGAGTGAGTGAATGTGTGTGTGTGTGTGTGTGTGTGTGAGAGAGAGAGAGAAAGTGTGTATGAGTGAGTGAGTGAGTGAGTGAGTGAGTGAGTGAGTGAGTGAGTGAGTGTGTGTGTGTGTGTGTGTGTGTGTGTGTGTGTGTGAGTGGGTGTGTTAGCAAGTGTGTGTTAGCAAGTGTGTTTGTGTGTGTGTGTGTGTGTGTGGTGTGTGTGTGTGTGTGTGTGTGTGTGTGTGAGCAAGTGTGTGTGAGCAAGAGTGTGTAAGTGAGTGAGTGTGTTAGCAAGTGTGTGTGTGTGTGTGTGTGTGTGTGTGAGATAGACAGACAGACAGACAGACAGACAGACAGACAGACAGATAGATAGATAGATAGATAGACAGACAGACAGTTAGACAGACAGATAGATAGATAGATAGATAGATAGATAGATAGATAGATAGATAGATAGATAGATAGATAGATAGATAGATAGATAGAAGGCAGCAGCTTCTAAGACTATATTTCACACAAAGCGAATACAGATTCAACATCAGTAAATGTGTGACATACTGTATATTTCAACTAAAGCCTGTAATCAAAATCTAACCCTAAACTCATTCTGGTGCTGATTTGCATATTTTATAAATGCTAATGAGGCAGAAACTCCGACTGAATGAGGGGATTTCTGACCTCGCTGTCTGTACACACCTCACACACACACACACACACACACACACACTCCACACACACATTATACCAGATAATTTCCAAACACATGACAAAGAGTTTCTTACTATTCTGGACGTACCTATCACTCATACCAGCCTAGCAACACCTCAGCAACCAGCCAGAACACCCTAGCAACATTTTAGCAACACCTCAGAAACCAGCCAGAACACCCTAGCAACACCTCAGCAACCAGCCCAATACACCTTAGCAACCAGCCAGAACACCCTAGCAACATTTTAGCAACACCTCAGCAACCAGCCAGAACACCCTAGCAACATTTTAGCAACACCTCAGCAACCAGCCAGAACACCCTAGCAACACCTCAGCAACCAGCCAATACACCTTAGCAACCAGCCAGAACACCCTAGCAACACCTCAACAACCAGCCAGAACACCCTAGCAACTGCATAGCAACAGCCTGTAAACCAAACATACACTGTAGCATCATGGCACTCTCATGGAGTTAAGCATGAGAAAATACTCATATTCTTCTGAAAATATAAAACTCCTGCTCACAATAACCAGGTAACTGAGTAATTAAACCAATCAGAAACCACAGCTAAAGATCTACAGATCTACAGATCCAGGGCAATTATTGCTGCAAACTGTTGTTACTTGGATAGGAAATAATTGTGTAAAGCAGAAGCAGCTGAGGGGAAGCGAAATCCTCAGGGTTTATTCTGTTCTGCATAAATCAAAAGGCAGCGGATTTGAGCGAAGGCTTCACTGGTCAAGCAGAATATCCTGGACTTCCACTGGAGTTACAGGAGAGGAACATCTGAACACCCGAAACACACTGAGGACAGCAGCGTTAGTCACACCGGGGCAAGTCGTCACAGAGAGCCTAATCACACCGAGGCAAGTCGTCACAGGAGAGTCTATTACCGAACCCGAACTTTACAGTGATGGAACAGCGGGGCATGTTGTCACAGTATTGGGTAACTTTTCATAAGCAATCTGTGATTTGACACTTATATAAAAATACAAAAATACAGGGTTTTTAATCTGTTTAGGCTACTTTATTTAACAGTTAGATGATTATAAAACACAAATACAAAAATTAACCTGCAAAAATATCAAATTGTTGTTTTGAAACTGAACTATATAAAATAAATTTAAAAACACGTACGCACACACACTCACTCACTCACTCACTGACACACACACACACACACACACTCACACTCAGACAAACACTCACTCACTTACTCACTCACATATACACACACACACACACACACTCACTCACTCACCACACATACACTCACACACACTCACTCACATACACAGACTCTCACTCACACACACTTAGACAAACACTCATTCACTTACTCACTCACATATACACACACACACACACACACACAGACAAACACTCACTCACTCACTCACATACACACACACACACACACACACACACACACACATACATACACTCACTCACTCACACACACACACCAATAAAATGCCCCCATTGGTGCTCCAGTACGGCAGGTTTATTCCCTGCTAATGTTTCTAATGGAAGCTCTGACTCTCGGCTCAGTGTTTGACTGAAATGATGGAGTTTCTTCAGAGGAAACTCAGATCCATTGCATAGATGATTCTGGCATAGATTAGCATAGCCTGTAAAGAACTGACAATCACTAATACAGGCTATACTAATTAAAGCCAGAGTCATCAAACCAGCCCGCAGACATTGAGGAGATGCTTTTCTTTTTTTTTATAAAATGTAATTTCTTCTTGATTTTGATTCTGAGCTGTAATAAAACTCACTCATAACAGGGTTTGTTAATTTCCACCAGTGAAACGAGCGGCGACTGATTAAACCCTGGTAACGGTTAATGGACGTCTACTGGGTTTATCACAGCGGCTCGTTATTAAAGCGTCAGTCATTAGATGACAGACAAAGAGTTCAGGACAATTACAACAAACACAAACAGCGTCCTCTTAGTAAACACACACACACACACAAGTGAGAGAGTGTGTGTAATGGAGATCAGAGAGAATCTGCCCTTCCGTTCACAGCGACGCCATTATGATCCATTACACAAACTCATAATGTCACATCATACTAATAATCACACAATCCATCAACAAACATCATTAGTCCTCGAGCTTGATCAGTGCAGACGATGATAATACGAGTTAAAAACACTCCTAACCAGGTGAACAGGGAACGTTCTTCCAGTACGTTGATAGAACGTTTGTTCAAAGTTATCTGGTCTTTAATAATGTTCTCAAAATGTTACTTATACATCGTTCATGGAGCGTTTTCTTAACTCTCTGATGCTCTTCGTTTATTTTGACAGAACTTTTTTTTTTTTCTTCATTGGAACGGTACGAAACTTGGTAAAGGTTTTGGCACTTGCTGTGTGAACACACAAAAATCATGAATATGATTCGAAAAGGTTTAAAAAATAATCACACTTGTGTTTCTCGCGGTCAGAAATGACGCATTGGAAATGAATGTGAGAGAGTTTCATCAGGCTCAAATTTGTGACACAACTTGTTTAGATTTATGGCTTTGATTTTCTTGCGATTTTAGAGAACGTGATTTTGAAAATATATATTTCATATAAAACATTTAAATAGTAGGGCTATTTTTGTGCATTTTTCATAATACACGTAAAATTCTGTTGCTTTTTTAAGTTCACTTTTTAAAACTATTTTTACTTCTGCAATAATCTGCCAAGTTTCGTCTTTAAAAAGAGATCAAACTTCAGTCTGTGCTTTTTAAAGCATTCAAGATTTACCAGTTTAAGTTGGAGATTTAATTTTCAGGTCTATGCTCAAAAAGAGAATAAATGGATTATAAATACAGCGTAAATATAATTTAGTACCATAAAATCCCCTAAAAATACAACATCAAACTAAAATATAGTACATTTATTTCGTTGAAAAAATAAATAAAAATCAGTCATTTTTGACACGTGAAGAGCATCAGAGTGTGTTTCAGTTGGACGTTCTTCTAACGGTTTACAATTGTAACAACTTGTTTTGGAACATTCAGAGAACTTTCAAATGTAACATTCCAATAATGTTTAAAGAATGATACAATGTAATGTTCCAGCGTTTAAAAGCTGGTGGAAGTTTATATGTATCTCTGAAGGGAACGGAGGGGGGGATTATGGTGTGGGGTTGTTTGGTGGAGGGGGGGTTATGGTGTGGGGTTGTTTGGTGGAGGGGGGGGTTATGGTGTGGGGTTGTTTGGTGGAGGGGGGGTTATGGTGTGGGTTGTTTGGTGGAGGGGGGGGTTATGGTGTGGGGTTGTTCGGTGGAGGGGGGGGATTATGGTGTGGGGGTTGTTTGGTGGAGGGGGGGTTATGGTGTGGGGTTGTTTGGTGGAGGGGGGGGTTATGGTGTGGGGGTTGTTTGGTGGAGGGGGGGATTATGGTGTGGGGTTGTTTGGTGGAGGGGGGATTATGGTGTGGGGTTGTTTGGTGGAGGGGGGATTATGGTGTGGGGTTGTTCGGTGGAGGGGGGGTTATGGTGTGGGGTTGTTTGGTGGAGGGGGGGTTATGGTGTGGGGTTGTTCGGTGGAGGGGGGGGATTATGGTGTGGGGTTGTTTGGTGGAGGGGGGGATTATGGTGTGGGGTTGTTCGGTGGAGGGGGGGTTATGGTGTGGGGTTGTTTGGTGGAGGGGGGGGTTTTATGGTGTGGGGTGTTCGGGTGGAGGGGGGGGATTATGGTGTGGGGTTGTTTGGTGGAGGGGGGGTTATGGTGTGGGGTTGTTTGGTGGAGGGGGGGTTATGGTGTGGGGTTGTTCGGTGGAGGGGGGGATTATGGTGTGGGGTTGTTTGGTGGAGGGGGGGATTATGGTGTGGGGTTGTTTGGTGGAGGGGGGATTATGGTGTGGGGTTGTTTGGTGGAGGGGGGGTTATGGTGTGGGGTTGTTTGGTGGAGGGGGGGTTATGGTGTGGGGTTGTTTCGGTGGAGGGGGGGATTATGGTGTGGGGTTGTTTGGTGGAGGGGGGATTATGGTGTGGGGTTGTTCGGTGGAGGGGGGGTTATGGTGTGGGGTTGTTTGGTGGAGGGGGGGGATTATGGTGTGGGGTTGTTTGGTGGAGGGGGGATTATGGTGTGGGGTTGTTCGGTGGAGGGGGGGTTATGGTGTGGGGTTGTTTGGTGGAGGGGGGGATTATGGTGTGGGGTTGTTCGGTGGAGGGGGGGATTATGGTGTGGGGTTGTTCGGTGGAGGGGGGGTTATGGTGTGGGGTTGTTTGGTGGAGGGGGGGGATTATGGTGTGGGGTTGTTTGGTGGAGGGGGGGGTTATGGTGTGGGGTTGTTTGGTGGAGGGGGGGTTATGGTGTGGGTTGTTCGGTGGAGGGGGGGGATTATGGTGTGGGGTTGTTTGGTGGAGGGGGGATTATGGTGTGGGGTTGTTTGGTGGAGGGGGGGTTATGGTGTGGGGTTGTTTGGTGGAGGGGGGGGGGTTATGGTGTGGGGTTGTTTGGTGGAGGGGGGGGTTATGGTGTGGGGTTGTTTGGTGGAGGGGGGGTTATGGTGTGGGGTTGTTTGGTGGAGGGGGGGTTATGGTGTGGGGTTGTTTGGTGGAGGTGGAGGTGGTTGTTTTTCAGGGTTTGGCCTCTTAGTTCCAGTGAAAGGAACTCTTAATGTTTCAGCATACCAAGACATTTTGGACAATTTCATGCTCCTAACAAGTTTGGTGATGTTCCTGTTCCAGCATGACTGCGCTCCAGTGCACAATGCAGGTCCATAAAGACATGGATGAGGAGTTTGGTGTGGAGGAACTGGACTGGCTGCACAGAGTCCTGAGCTCGACCCGATTGGGATGAGTTAGAGCGGAGACTGAGAGCCAGGCCTTCCCGTCCAACATCAGTGCCGGATCTCACAAATGCGCTTCTAGAAGAATAGGCAAAAATTCCCATAAACACACTCCTAAACCTTGTGGAAAGCCTTCCCAGAAGAGTTGAAGCTGTTGTAGCGGCAAAGGCTGGCCGACTCCATATTAAACCCTACGGATTAAGAATGGGATGTCATTAAAGTGCATGTTAAGGCAGACGTAACGAAAGTTGTGGCAATATAGTGTATTTCTACTTTACAGCAGACCTCAGCGTATCACTGTACCAAAGATCAGCGGATTCATTTACATTTCAGGTGTGCGTTGAGTTCAAGCTCTTTCATTTGTAATTTTGGAAAACAATGACTCAGCAGAAAGTAATTAAATGCAAAAAAATGTGTGCCGATAAGACGTCTGAAACCCTCTTTCATTCAGGCCAGGCTTCTTTGTTCTGCATTCAGTTAATTAAATCAGAGACATTTCAGAGTTTAAACGAGCAGAACCTGCAGAGAATAAAAGCTTAGGGAATTTACAAAGGAACCGAGTTCAGATAAAGGAAAACTCAATAAAGTAACAAAAGTAAAGCCCCATGTGGAAGGACTGCTGATGATTACGACTGAAGTTGAAGCATTTACTCGATGGTTTGCTGATGCACAGAAGAACATCCTCAGAGCTGCGTTTGCACACAGATCTCTCACACACGCGTCGTGTTTAATATCTGTAATATCTGTGAGGTTCTGGCTTCAGCGACGGATGGATCGGCCGCACACATCGCTCCGTCTGTGACAGATGAACGGCTTTGGACTCGACTCAAGATCTGCCGTGTGTCGTGAGTCTCCTGATCCACGCGTCCTCCAACTGTTTACTTCACAGCTGAAACTCTGATGTTTTAGAGCCCTTCTGCTCGTGTTACGCTTCATCTGTACAGGAACAGTCAGACGGGGAGACGGATGCAAACTTAAGACGAGATGTAAACACGTGAATGTGAATGAATAAACGAACTGGCCTTACATCAGCCGTACGCCAGGGAATCATAACTCATATCGTGGGCAGAGGACGTGTAATAGGGGCTAGTTGTCACACTTTGTTTTAAATACTTCCACACACACTAGCATGACGAATCTTAGTGCATTTACTAGTTGCCATATCAACACTATATAGAGGAAAACATGCACCAAAATTCAGAAATCTTTGGAAGACATCACTGAACATTTAATTAACCATAGCAAAAATACATTTCTTTTGTTAGATTTTCATCTCTGTTTTTTGTGTTTATTTAAAATGAGACAAATCTGATATTATTGTAATCTTATCTCTGTTATTTAACAATTGTTTAATGGGGGGTTAAATCACAGTTGCACAGGCGGGGCATGTTGTCACACTGAGCCCTATTAGAACTACGCTATTCTATTCTAGTCAATTGTTCAGAAATTATTCATTATTATTATGTTTTGAACTATGCTGTGTTGCTGAGTGACAGTGTGTGTTATCTCAGTGAGGGTTGTGTAGTGTTTGGCTGCACTGGGCCTGTGTTGAGTGTGTCAAGTCAAGTCAAGTCAAATATATTTATATAGCGCTTTTCACAATACAGATTGTATCAAAGCTGCTTCACAGTATCAATCAAAACAACTTAACAATGTTTGTTTATTACTGGAAAAAAAAGACATCCAAGTTTGGTAGAGCTGATCAATGGTATGATTGGTTAATTAATTTGAATATCCCCAACTGAGCAAGCCAAAGGCTAATGCCTGGCTAAATAGATGCGTCTTCAGTCTAGTTTTAAACTGTGAGAGCGAGTCTGAGCAACGAACAATATCAGGAAGGCTATTCCAGAGCTTCGGAGCTAAATG
>CM060602.1:40880368-40887868 GCA_030578255.1 Tiaroga cobitis | reverse complement strand
GATGGATGGATGTGGATGGATAGATTATGGATGGATGTGGATGGATGGATGGATTATGGATGGATGGATGGCTGTGGATGGATGTGGATGGATGGATGATGGATGGATGGATGGATGGATGTGGATGGATGGATTATGGATGGATGTGGATGGATGTGGATGGATGGATGTGGATGGATGGATTATGGATGGATGGATGGATGGATGTGGATGGATGTGGATGGATTATGGATGGATGGATGGATGGATGTGGATGGATGTGGATGGATGTGGTTGGATGGATGGATGGATGTGGATGGATGGATTATGGATGGATGGATGGATGGATGGCTGTGGATGGATGTGGATGGATGGATGATGGATGGATGGATGGATGGATGTGGATGGATGGATTATGGATGGATGTGGATGGATGGATTATGGATGGATGGATGGATGGCTGTGGATGGATGGATGGATGGATGATGGATGGATGGATGGATGGATGGATGGGTGGATGGGTGGATGGATGTGGATGGATGGATGATGGATGGATGGATGGATGGGTGGATGGGTGGATGGATGGGGATGGATGGATGGATGATGGATGATGGATGATGGATGGATGGATGGATGGGTGGATGGGTGGATGGATGGGTGGATGGGTGGATGGATGATGGATGATGGATGATGGATGGATGATGGATGGATGGATGGATGGATGGATGGGTGGATGGGTGGATGGATGTGGATGGATGGATGATGGATGGATGGATGGATGGGTGGATGGGTGGATGGATGGGGATGGATGGATGGATGATGGATGATGGATGATGGATGATGGATGATGGATGATGGATGGATGGATGGATGGGTGGATGGGTGGATGGATGGATGGATGGATACAGTTGCAATCGAAATTATTCACCCCCCATTGCAAATCAGGTTTATTGGCAACATTTACAGACTGTTTTACTTGAAATAGTTCAACACAACACGTTTCAAGTGGTTTCCCCAAATTTAACTGAAAATGCAACTTTTAATGACTTCTGCAGTTTCAAAATGATTAGCCTCCTTCATGGCAAGCATCTTCAGCTCTGAGTAGAGCAGCCGTCTGCTGTTGAGCTGCTGAGGCGAGATGTATAATCCACAGCAGCTTCTGTTCCTGAGGGATCTGAGCCGTTCCTCATGAGCAACGGCCTCCAGTTCTGGGATATTCTTGGCCTTCTTCACATCCCACCAGAGGTGTTCTATGGGGTTCGAGTCAGGAGACTGTGATGCCACTGTATCTCCCAGCACTTCTCCTGACACCAAGCCAAGAGTGGAGTCTGAGGAACGCTTGGGATCGTTGTCCTGTTGAAGGTCCGAGCTTCAGGCTGTAGACAGAGTTCTTATCAGCTTATGCTTCATTCCTCTTCCTCAGACACACCGCTGATCCAGAGGGACGAGAAGCTCCAGTTTAGTTTCAACAGAATCTCAGAACTTCTGTGGCGTATTTACATGATTTTGAGCTCTTTTCTCGTGCGTTTGGGTCAGTAGAGGTGTAGTCCTGCAGTTCTGTACGAGCTGAACCTCAGTGTCTGTGGCCACCAGCTCTTCTGCAGGACTTCTGCAGTCACTCCAGGGTTTCTCTGAACCGTTGATATCTTCCTCCTCCTGCCCGTCCAGCGAGAGTAACCACTGATCGTTTAACCCTGAACTCGCAAGCTATGCTTACAACTGTGTCTCGAGGAACATTGTGTCTTTGCTATCTTTCTTTTTGTATCCTGTTCCTTGATTGTGAAGGGCAAAGAAATCTTCTACTAACTTTTTGGACCATTCTTCTGACTTATTTCTAACATGCAGTCAAATGTGACACTCAACAAACCTCACCAGTTCAGACATGTCATGTGTTCTAGCTCAAGCACACCTGGTGCAGCTAATGAAGCCCTTGATTAGTGAGACAACTCCTGTTTTGCAGATCTGTGCTGTTGAGAGGGATTATATTCGGGGGGTTGAATAATTTTGAAACTGCAGAATTCATTAAAAGTTGCATTTTCAGTTAAATTTTGTTTGATTTGTTCATCGCAAACAGCTGAAAGTCTGTACATTTTGCCAATAAACCTGATTTGCCATGTGGGTTGAATCATTTTGGTTACATTTGTAGGCAGAAAGAAAGAACGATAAATAGAATGATAGATGGACAGATGGACAGATAGACAGATAGATAGATAGATAGATAGATAGATAGATAGATAGATAGATAGATAGATAGATTGATAGATTGATAGATAGATTAATAATACACACTAATAAGGTCATTATTTATTCTCTCTGTCATAACAAATGATGGAAGGAAAGCCATTCATCATGAGCTGAGAGACTGTCAGGATCTCCATGCTTCTGCTTATATGGACTCTGAAAAATAATAGAGGGCAAATTCATTCAAACAAACGTCTAAATGGCACATTACACACACACACACACACACTCACACACACACACACACACGAGTGACATGAAGACCCGATCCTGCTTCTGTAGCGGAACGGCTCTCAGGCGTCTGGTGTGAACATGCAGAAACACTGCTTTACATCTAATATGGGAGGAAAACATTATAAAATAATAATAAAGATACTGCATGTTGACGCCAGTCATGATTTCAGGAGTTTCTTCACCTCTGCGATAACACAAGGATTGATTTGATGTTACATTACAAACCACGTTTTCCTGATATTTTGCACAAAACTTTTTAATATTGTTGATTAAGTCAGAATACAGCGTTTATCAGCCAGTCGTGGAGATGATTTATTAAGCTTTTGATTATTTGGGATTTGAACTGTTATAATCCAATGATCCTGTGACATCATCAATCAACCAGATCAAATCATCTTCATATGGAAGATTGTTTTCCACACAGAAGAAAACATTTTTAAAGATAATTGCCACTTTATATCTCACAATAGCGAGTTTACATCCAGCAATTCTAAATTTATTTCTCAGAATTGTGAGATAAAAAGTGGCAATTACCTTTTTTATTTTTCATTCTGTGGCGGAAACAATCTTCCATAACTTCCATAACTTCACTTTCCAAACTAAACTAATGTAAGCGTTTGGGAACCCATCAATCAAACTTATCCAGATCTCTAAGTCAATTACATATGGAATACATTTGGAGAAATGAACATTAACTATCATTGATTCATATTGGGTTACACTTTATTTTAAGGTGCGTAGTTACATTGCACTTACTCATATAAGTACCGAGTAATCATAATTCACTACATGTACTTACTATAGAGTTAGGGTTTGCTTTATGGTTAGTAACTTGTAGTTATGTACATGGGTAACACGTCACAATAAGGTTTATTAGTTAACATTAACTAAGAATGAACAATACTTCTTCAGCATTTATTAATCTTAGTTAATATTAAGTTCAACATTTACTAATACGTTATTAAAATCAAAGGTTGTATTTGTTAACATTAGTTATTGCACTGTGAACTAACATGAACAATGAACAGCTGTATTTTTATTAACTAACATTAGCAAAGATTAATAAATACTGTATTGCTTGGTTAGTTCATGTTAGTGAATACATTATGTTAACTAATGAACTTTATTGTAAAGTGTTACCAAGTACGTGTTTAAGAGTAGTTGATGTGGCTGAGATGAAATGGAATCTAAAGCACCTGTGAGAGGTCAAAGGTCAAAGGTCAGATCACCTCAGTATCTCTCGGATCTGAAGCGCCGGATGTGTTTGCTCAGACTCAGAGATCGTGCCGGATCATCCGTCGGATGTGGAGTGTGTGTTCATCTTTGGGCTCGGACCCTTATTTAGTCTCCTCAAGGACACACTCCGGCTGATCTGGAGAAGCACAGCGCCGGGAAGACGGCCAAATATGGACCGGGTCGGCAGGACTGGGATAATTTTAAAGTCTCCATGACTTGTGATACGGTTCATGAACAGCTTCCAATCTGTGTATTTTATAAGCTGGAAAGTGTGTGTGATGATGGGAAAGTGTGTTTGACTGAGGAACGCTGCATATACGTTTCAGTTTGATAAATTAAACATATGAAATCTCTATTTCCTCTCTTAATTCATGTGAGAATGATTCATCAGTGACGCTATTCTACAGAAAAACATGTTTGTCTTCATTGAATGTCAAATATCTAGTCGTTCTGCTGTCTGAAATCTCACCGGAGACAACAGTCATTATTTCATAAAGAATTACAGCAAGAGTATGAAATATAAAAACCTTCATCCTGCACGTCAAAAAGCCTCTTCTAATGGGATTGAATATACCGGTATTACGACTGCGCTGATGTAAAATAATGTGCGTTATATAAAGCATTACACACTCTACTGTAAACAAACATGTTCACTCCATCACATCAGTGGATATTTGACTGGTTTTGTCCGTCCTTCTGTTAGACTCTCACACATGAATTATGTTGAATATCTGTCAGCTGTTAAATTTAACTACACAATTAGATAATACCAGTTTAGCTCAACCAGTGACCAAGCAATGCTTCATGTTGTTCAGTGTGTGTGTGAAAAGAGCATTAGCAATTACAGAAAACACACTTCAGCAAAACATGATCAGCTCAAAGTGGAGGAATCATTTCTGGTCCCAAATGTCACTGGTAGTCACTGTATGAAGAATATTTGTGTGTAATATGTCACAGTTTACTTTATTTTGCTCTCCTCACTTACATAAGTGAACTATAGTAGTGAAAAAACATAAAAAAATTATATCTGGTGTCTGAATAGTTTCTGGTTTGACTGTATATATTGACACACACACACACACACACACACACACACACACGTCTTCTTCACGTGAGGACGTCGGCAGTTTCTCCGCGCGCTTCAGACTCTGTTGAATCTGATCTTCACACACTTCACGGCACGATCGCGTGATTGACGTGTGATTGCGGCTGATTATGGAAACGAGCTCATCAGGATTCATATTCCACTGCGACCGTGAGTATCAGATTTACACGCGGGGAATATTCATGATTAACAGAAACACTAAACTCATCAGATCGCCGTGAGTGTGTGTGTGTGAGTGAGTGAGTGAGTGAGACGACACACACTCGCTTCTGCCGGATCCACAGAGAACATGAACATTCATGAACATAAAACCATGAACTGAACATGAAACTGACAAAAACAATTTCTAAAGCTAGGTCTTCTAAACATTAGATCGCTCACACCGAAGGCGGTTATTGTAAATGAAATGGTCACAGATAATAATTTCGATGTTCTGTGCCTTACTGAAACCTGGCTTAAACCAAACGAGTATTTCGGTCTAAATGAGTCTACTCCGCCAGGATACTGTTATAAGCATGAGCCCCGTCTGATCGGTCGTGGCGGCGGTGTTGCAACAATCTATAGAGATATCCTTAATGTTACTCAGAAAACTCGTCATAGGTTTAATTCGTGTGAAGTACTTGTGCTAAATGTTACGCTCTTAGATGTAAGAAACAAATCCCTATTATCTCTAGCATTGGCTACCGTATATAGACCTCCAGGGCCTTACGCCGATTTCCTAAAAGAGTTTGCTGACTTTCTCTCAGATCTTTTGGTCAACGTCGATAAAGCATTAATTGTTGGAGATTTTAACATACACGTAGATAATTTAAATGATGCGTTAGGGGCTGCGTTTACAGATTTATTAAACTCCTTCGGGGTCAAGCAAAACGTCACCGGACCAACTCATCGTCTTAATCATACACTCGATTTAATTATATCATATGAAACCGATCCAACCGATATAGATATCATTCCACAAAGTGATGATGTCACTGACCATTACATGGTAACTTGCATATTAAGTACTGCTGTAATATTTCATGCTGCGCCACGTTATCGACCAGGTAGAACAATTCTTCCATCCACCATAGATCATTTCTCAAATAGCTTATCTGATCTGTCTCAGCTGCTGCCTGAACCCAAACAAACAGATGAACTAGATGAACTAACTAGCACTATGAGCACCATTCTCTCTAGAACATTGGATATTGTTGCACCCATTAGATTAAAAAAGTTCAGAGAAAAAAGTATAGCACCATGGTACAATAATACTACTATGTTTTAAAGAGAGAAACCCGTAATTTAGAGCGTAAATGGAAAAAAACTAATTTAGAGGTCTTTAGAATCGCGTGGAAAGACAGTATGTCACGTTATAAAAAGGCCCTTAAACGGCCAGGGCTGAGCACCTCAGCAAATTAATAGAAAACAACCGAAATAATCCAAGGTTTTTATTTAATACCGTGGCTAGACTAACAAATAAACAGACGTCGTCTGAACAAAATACCTCGTTACAGTTTAGTAGTAATGATTTCATGAACTTCTTCACCGAGAAAATTGAAAGCATCAGAATCAAAATCGTAAACGTTCAATCTTTACTCGTGCCTTATAATTCAGCCGCAATTATCACCCCGCAAGAACAATTACAATGCTTTACAACCATAGAACAAAAAGAGTTAAATAAACTTATCACTTCATCTAAAACAACAACGTGTTTATTAGATCCTATACCAACTGAACTACTGAAAGAAGTGTTACCTATAGTGGAAGAGCCTCTTCTCAATATTATTAACTCATCTTTATCTTTAGGTCATGTTCCAAGAACGTTCAAGCTGGCTGTTATAAAACCTCTTATTAAGAAACCACATTTAGATCCAAATAACCTAGCAAATTACAGACCCATTTCGAATCTTCCATTTATGTCAAAAATATTAGAAAAAGTTGTGTCCAGTCAACTCGGCTCTTTCTTGCAAGAAAACGACATCTATGAAAAGTTTCAGTCTGGATTCAGGCCACATCATAGCACTGAAACTGCGCTTGTTAGAATCACAAATGATTTACTTTTAGCTTCGGACCAAGGCTGTATCTCAGTACTAGTTTTACTTGATCTTAGTGCTGCGTTCGACACTATAGATCACACAATACTCTTAGACAATACTTTAACATAGGATGCCCTGTTACTTTATCCACTACAGTAAAAGACCTGGGTGTTACATTAGACTGCAACCTGTCTTTTGAAAAGCATATTTCATATGTTACAAAAACAGCCTTTTTCCACCTTAGAAACATTGCTAAGCTACGTAATATGCTATCAGTCTCTGATGCAGAAAAGTTAGTTCATGCATTCATGACCTCGAGACTAGATTACTGTAATGCTTTATTAGCTGGTTGTCCTGCATCTTCAATAAACAAGCTACGGTTAGTCCAAAATGCAGCCGCTAGAGTTCTTACTAGATCAAGAAAATATGATCATATAACACCGATTTTATCATCACTTCATTGGTTACCTATAAAGTTCCGTATTAATTACAAGGTATTGCTTTTGACTTATAAAGCTCTAAATGGTTTAGCTCCAGTCTATTTAACGGATCTTCTATCGCCCTACAATCCATCGCGCTCTTTAAGATCACTAAATTCGAGGCTTCTGGTCATTCCTAGGATATCCAGATCCACCAAAGGAGGCAGAGCATTTTCACATTTAGCTCCGAAGCTCTGGAATAGCCTTC
>CM060602.1:40865368-40875368 GCA_030578255.1 Tiaroga cobitis | reverse complement strand
AGCGTCTCACTGTACAAACAGCCGACAGAAATCCTCCCTGACCTCTACTCACACCTGACACATTCACACGGGATGTTTATGGAAGTTTCCTCTGGATCTTCTAACGGTGCAAAACAGACACAAATCATTCCAGGAACGACTGAAGACTTCCTGAAAGAAGATAATCATACAGACACACAATCTCCTGCATCGGTTCATTTCACAGTTTGAGTGACAGATGATGATTTCTGCAGCTGGAGGACAGAATAATTCATAGTTTCCACATCTTGAATATAAAACATTTTTCACGTGTGGACTTTGCGTTCAGATAAAACTCCTTCATTATGTTTCTTTAAGCACCAGATGAGAACATCTCAATATTCAGCTCAACTCAGACTACGATCCCTCTGAACATGAACACATTATTCCTGGCCTCAGTCTTCAGGACAAACCAATCCTGCAGGAGCTTCCCCTCAGAACATCAGCGAATGCGGATCGTGTTTGGAAGGGGCTTTTACTAAAGTCGCTCGAATCAGATCCGCTCTTTGCTTGGACTCGCTGCCAGTTCAGAATATAAATAAAGAGTTTTTCATATTTAGTCACAGTCACTGGAGACAATGAGGCCTGGATTGAAAGCCAACATTTTAAAGGGCTCATATCATGGAAAACAGGATTTTTGGGGCTCTTTAGAAATACTTTGATGATGTGGATGTCTTGTGGTCTTCAATTGTGCTTTCGCCACATACTTTTTAGATGTCACAGTAGTTTATTACCCAACAGCCCATGCAAAACACTGAATTGAGAGTGAAAACGTGGGTAATAAAGGCTGAGAGCAACGAATATGCAAACTTAATTCTGCCATGAAGGAGATCCAGCACCTCTAATACATGTAAACCAACACAAATGAGTTAAAGGGTTAGTTCACCCAAAAATGAAAATTAAGTCATTAATTACTCACCCCCATGCTGTACCAACCCCGTAAGACCTTCGTTCGTCTTCGGAACACAAATGAAGATATTTATGATTAAATCTGAGAGGTTCATGACTGCTACATGGGCTCCCTAAGGGAATGACACCGGACGGCCCAGAAAGTCAATGAAGAAAATGTTTAAATATTCCATGTCACAACAGTGGCTCAACTATAAGTTTATCAAGCGACGAGAATACTTTTTGTGCGAAAAAAACAAACAAAAATAACGACTTTATTCGACTATTCCTTTTCTTCCTTGTAGGCCTGAAACGAGACTTCAAGAGATTTCAAGAGATAAACTTATAGTTGAGCCACTGTTGTGACATGGAATATTTAAACATTTTCTTCATTGACTTTCTGGGCCGTCCGGTGTCATTCCCTTAGGGAGCCTATGGAGGAGTGATCCAGCTGTCACATTTAATCAAAAATATCTTCATTTGTGTTCCGAAGACGAACGAAGGTCTTACGGGGTTGGTACAGCATGGGGGTGAGTAATTAATGACTTAATTTTCATTTTTGGGTGAACTAACCCTTTAACTAGCAGAAGTTAGTTAGTTAGTCAAACATAGATATTTACCTTCATGTTTTGGCCAAAGATGAATCTTTCACCCAACCAATTATTGGCTAATTGGAAAAAGTATGTGTACATGAATCAGTATTTCCATGTGCTTCCCTTTAGAGTCCATCAGTGTCTCCTGAGGTTAATAAAATCATATTAAGCCACTTCTGCAGGAGCAAATAACAGACAGAGAGACAGATGGATAGATAGATGGATAGATAGATAGATAGATGGATAGATAGATGGATAGATAGACAGACAGATAGATAGACAGATAGATGGATAGACAGATAGATGACAGGTAGAAAGATAGATAGATGGATAGACAGATAGATGACAGATAGAAAGATAGATAGATGGATAGACAGACAGATAGATAGATGATGGATAGATAGATAGACAGATAGATGATAGACAGATAGATAGATGATGGATAGATAGATAGACAGATAGATAGATGATAGATAGACAGACAGATAGATGATAGAGACAGATAGATAGATGATTGATAGATAGACAGATAGATAGATGATGAATAGCTAGATAGACAGATGATAGAGACAGATAGATAGATGATAGATAGACAGATAGATAGATGATGGATAGATAGATAGACAGATAGATAGATGATGGATAGATAGATAGACAGATGATAGATAGATAGACAGATAGATAGATGATTGATAGATAGATAGACAGATAGATAGATGATAGATAGACAGATAGGATAGATAGACAGATAGATAGATGATGGATAGATAGATAGACAGATGATAGATAGATAGACAGATAGATAGATGATTGATAGATAGATAGACAGATAGATAGATGATAGATAGACAGATAGATAGATGATAGATAGATGATGGATAGATAGATAGACAGATGATAGATAGATAGATAAGCACACCCTCACCTACGAGCATCAATAAATAATCGCTTTATTTGTCAAAATCATGCATGTCTTTGATTTTCCCTTTACAGATCACACACGGGTATATTGCGCACAACTCTACACGGTACACTAAAGTCTGGTTATTTCCCCCCATGAGGTTTTTTTTTTTGTTATCAAAATTCTTTACATGAGTAAAATTTCTCTCACATAGTCGCGCGGCTGGTTCTTCTTCTTTTTTTTAGCCCATTTGTTGTTATTGCAATGATTCACATTGTTTCATATATAACAAATAAGAAAAGCATCTGGTCTTTGTCATGGCTATGAAAGAAAGTGCAGTGGTTTCCTGAAGGATGAGAAATGTCCGTCAGAACGCAGGACGATCCTGAAGTCTGTGTGTCACGTGATCGGGTCGCAGTTCTGCAGGAGGGAAGCGTGAGGTGAGCTCCTGCGGGGAACGCTGATGTTCACTCCTCCGTCGCCGTAGGGTTTAGTGAGTAGTGAGTAGTGTATAGGGTGTTGCGTGTAGGGTGTAGAGCGTAGTGTGTAGGGGCGTGGCGTGTAGAGCGTAGTGTGTAGGGGCGTGGCGTGTAGAGCGTAGTGTGTAGGGGCGTGGCGTGTAGAGCGTAGTGTGTAGGGGCGTGGCGTGTAGAGCGTAGTGTGTAGGGGCGTGGCGTATAGAGCGTAGTGTGTCGGGGCGTGGCGTGTAGAGCGTAGTGTGTAGGGGCGTGGCGTGTAGTGTGTAGGGGCGTGGCGTGTAGAGCGTAGTGTGTAGGGGCGTGGCGTGTAGAGCGTAGTGTGTCGGGGCGTGGCGTGTAGAGCGTAGTGTGTAGGGGCGTGGCGTGTAGAGCGTAGTGTGTAGGGGCGTGGCGTGTAGAGCGTAGTGTGTAGGGGCGTGGCGTGTAGAGCGTAGTGTGTAGGGCGTAGTGTGTAGGACGTAGTGTGCAGGGCATAGAGTGTAGGGCGTAGGGTTCAGAGTTTAGGACCTAGTGTGTAGGGCGTAGGACGTAGTGTGTAGGGTGCAGTGTATAGCGTGTAGGGCTTAGTGTAAAGTGTGTAGGGTGTGGTTGTGGCGAGCAGGACGAGGTCGAGGGACGTGAGAGAATGGCACGAAGCCGGTGGTGTGATTACTGATGAACGACACCTGTGAGACGCACTGGTCTCGTGCCATTCTCTCACATCCCTCGACCTCGTCCTGCTCGCCACAGTGGTGTGTAGGGTTTAGTGTATAGTGTGTAGGGTGCGGTGTATAGTGTGTAGTGTATAGTGTGTAGGGTGTGGTGTGTAGGGTTTTGTGTATAGTGTGTTGGGTTTTGTGTATAGAGTGTAGGGTGTAGAGTTTAGTGTATAGTGTGTGGTGTGTAGGGTGTAGTGTATAGGGTGTGGTGTGTAGGGTGTAGTGTATAGGGTGTGGTGTGTAGTGTATAGTGTGTAGGGTGTAGTGTGTAGGGTTTAGTGTGTAGGGTTTAGTGTATAGTGTGTAGGGTTTAGTGTATAGGGTGTAGTGTGTAGGGTTTAGTGTATAGGTAGTGTGTAGGGTTTAGTGTATAGGGTGTAGTGTATAGGGTTTAGTGTATAGTGTGTAGGGTTTAGTGTATAGTGTGTAGGGTTTAGTGTATAGTGTGTAGTGTATAGGGTGTAGTGTATAGGGTTTAGTGTGTAGTGTTTAGTGTGTACGGTGTAGTGTATAGGGTGTAGTGTATAGGGTTTAGAGTGTAGTGTTTAGTGTGTAGGGTGTAGTGTATAGGGTTTAGTGTGTAGTGTGTAGGGTGTAGTGTATAGGGTGTAGTGTTTAGTGTGTAGGGTGTAGTGTATAGGGTTTAGTGTTTAGTGTGTAGGGTGTAGTGTATAGGGTGGACTCCCTGAATGGGTATTGCTTCTGCGTCAAACTAAATCTAGTGCGAATGCGAATTGGACGTATTCTTGGTGAACGACAGGAAAGTCCGTGATATAATATTGTGAAAGGACAGAGACACCTTAAATGTTCTTAAACCTATAAAACTGTGATATAGATCAGCTTGCATCTTTACGTTTCAAATGTTTCCTTAAACTTGCATAATAAACATGCAATGAAAGATTGTTCTGAAGGATATTGTTCTATATAAAGAGTAAGTCTGCTGAGGGAGTCTCTTCTTCATCTTGCATAAGGCACCGGATCCGTCGAAAGAAACGTGCAGCGCTCGCTCTTCTCTTCCTCCTCTTCCTCTTCTTCCTCCTCCTCTTCTATTAGTCTTTGAGTTTGTTAATGAAATAAAGAAGCGTCGGATGGCAGGAAAGCGTGGATCTTCAGGTGCAGCTGTAAACTTCAAATATTCACTGCGAGTCAAAAGAAGCGCCACTGAAGAGAGCCATCCGTGTGTGTGTGTGTGTGTTTAATTGAGCTGGTCCTCGTATTGTTTCCGGAAACAGTCTCCAGCGGGAAAGAATTCCCAGCAACGCTCCTGGTACATTTTCCAAACGTACGACTCCTGAAAGACAAACAAGAGTGTGTGTTGAATAGCAGAAGCCGCTCTCGGCTCCGTCCCAAACTCACGATCACACACGCAGTGGCCATACAGAACCATCATACAGAACCACCACACACCATACAGAACCACCATACAGAACCATCATACAGAACCACCACACACCATACAGAACCACCATACAGAACCATCATACAGAACCACCATACAGAACCACCATACAGAACCATCATACAGAACCACCATACAGAACCACCACACACCATACAGAACCATCATACAGAACCACCATACAGAACCATCATACAGAACCACCACACACCATACAGAACCATCATACAGAACCACCATACAGAACCACCACACACCATATAGAACCACCATACAGAACCACCACACGCCATACAGAACCATCATACACCATACAGAACCATCATACAGAACCATCATACAGAACCACCATACAGAACCACCACACACCATACAGAACCATCATACAGAACCACCATACAGAACCACCATACAGAACAATCATACAGGACCACCACACACCATACAGAACCACCATACAGAACCACCATACAGAACCATCATACAGAACCACCATACAGAACCACCACACACCATACAGAACCATCATACAGAACCACCATACAGAACCACCACACACCATACAGAACCATCATACAGAACCACCACACACCATACAGAACCATCATACAGAACCATCATACAGAACCACCATACAGAACCACCATACAGAACCATCATACAGAACCACCACACACCATACAGAACCATCATACAGAACCACCATACAGAACCACCACACACCATACAGAACCACCATACAGAACCACCATACAGAACCATCATACACCATACAGAACCACCATACAGAACCACCACACACCATACAGAACCACCATACAGAACCATCATACAGAACCACCACACACCATACAGAACCACCACACAGAACCACCATACAGAACCACCATACAGAACCATCATACAGAACCATCATACAGAACCACCACACACCATACAGAACCACCATACAGAACCATCATACACCATACAGAACCACCATACAGAACCACCACACACCATACAGAACTATCATACAGAACCATCATACACCATACAGAACCACCATACAGAACCACCACACACCATACAGAACCATCATACAGAACCATCATACACCATACAGAACCACCATACAGAACCACCATACAGAACCACCACACACCATACAGAACCATCATACAGAACCATCATACACCATACAGAACCACCATACAGAACCATCACACACCATACAGAACCATCATACAGAACCACCATACAGAACCACCATACAGAACCATCATACACCATACAGAACCACCATACAGAACCATCACACACCATACAGAACCATCATACAGAACCATCATACAGAACCACCATACAGAACCACCACACACCATACAGAACCATCATACACCATACAGAACCACCATACAGAACCACCACACACCATACAGAACCATCATACAGAACCACCATACAGAACCACCACACACCATACAGAACCATCATACACCATACAGAACCACCACACACCATACAGAACCATCATCCACCATACAGAACCACCATACAGAACCACCACACACCATACAGAACCACCATACAGAACCATCATACACCATACAGAACCACCATACAGAACCACCACACACCATACAGAACCACCATACAGAACCATCATACACCATACAGAACCACCATACACCATACAGAACCACCATACAGAACCACCACACACACCATACAGAACCACCATACAGAACTATCATACACCATACAGAACCACCATACACCATACAGAACCATCATACACCATACAGAACCATCATACAGCATACAGAACCATCATACACCATACAGAACCACCATACACCATACAGAACCATTATACACCATACAGAACCACCATACACCATACAGAACCACCATACACCATACAGAACCACCATACAGAACCATCATACACCATACAGAACCACCATACAGAACCACCACACACACCATACAGAACCACCATACAGAACCATCATACACCATACAGAACCACCATACACCATACAGAACCACCATACAGAACCACCACACACACCATACAGAACCACCATACAGAACTATCATACACCATACAGAACCACCATACACCATACAGAACCATCATACACCATACAGAACCATCATACAGCATACAGAACCATCATACACCATACAGAACCACCATACACCATACAGAACCATTATACACCATACAGAACCACCATACAGAACCACCATACACCATACAGAACCACCATACAGAACCATCATACACCATACAGAACCACCATACAGAACCACCACACACACCATACAGAACCACCATACAGAACCATCATACACCATACAGAACCACCATACACCATACAGAACCACCATACAGAACCACCACACACACCATACAGAACCACCATACAGAACCATCATAAACCATACAGAACCACCATACACCATACAGAACCATCATACACCATACAGAACCACCATACACCATACAGAACCATCAACACATGAGAACATGCAGGAGAGCATGATGGGAAGTACCTGGCCTGTGTGCTCGGTTTCATCCTTGTTGATGAGATACATGAAGAAAAATCTGCAGACACACAAACATGCACATTATACAATCATTAGAGTTATTACGGTAACGCTTTACAATAAGGTTCATTAGTTAACATTTTCACTAGCATAAACTAACAATGAGCAGCTACACTTTATTTTAAGGTGTCATTGTTACAGTGTAATTATATATTTAAGTACTGAGTAATATTAAAGTAATATTATATAAAATAAAACAAAATTCTGTATCAAAATTTATAGGCAAGAAAAGTAGTTTGTTTAGGCTGGGTTGTATGAATTATAAACCTGCGCACATATTTTCAAAAGCACATAACTATAGAATCAATTCTGAATGAGCATGTGAACGCCGTCAGCGTTAATCACAGGTTCACGTTTAAAAGTCTGATCATTTCGACGGAGGTGAATCAATCAAAGTTAACTTTAGCTGGAAATAACATTATTCAAGAACCGCTATAATGCCAAAACAATCTGTTACCTTAAATTATATGTTTATCTCTGTAAAGCTGCTTTGAAACAATCCATTGTTAAAAGCGCTATATAAATGAATATGACTTGACTTGACTATTAACATGTACTTACTACAGGGTTAGGGTTTGGTTGAGGGTTAGTTGCATGTAATTATGCATAATTTAGTTATTACTATGGTATGAACATAATGTTACATGTAACAGACACTGTAAAATAAAGTGTTACTGTAATTAATAAAGTTATTAATCTTTGCTAATGTTAGTTAATAAAAATACAGCTGTTCATGTTTGTTCATGTTAGTTCACAGTGCAATAACTAATGTTAACAAATACAACCTTTGATTTTAATAAAGTATTAGTAAATGTTGAAATGAATATTAACTAAGATTAATACATTTGGAATTTGGAAAGATTTGTTTGGAACCACTTGAGGGTGAGTAACATCTTTGGTTGAATATCCCTTTAAATCATGTGAAATCTGTCTCTGGAAGCTTCATCTGGACGCTGCATTGATCGCACGTCTCGTTTGTGTGTGTGTGTGTGACTCTCCACAGGTGAAACGCTTCAGGACAGAATCATAATTGTTTGCTGAACATGAAGAGTGTGAGAATAAAGGCGAGAGAGGTGAGTGTATCCAGCAGGACTCACAGATAGTTGGCCAGATTGTGTTCCTGCAGAGTGTGTGTCTCGAAGCCGTGAGGAACCGTGTCGAAGTAATCGTTTCCAATCCCACAGATGAAGCACTTGGTCTGCAGAAGGAAAGACACGCGTGTGTTTAATCACACACACTGAACGAGGAGGAGCGTGTGTTTAAAGGGGTCATATAATGGTACATGCACTTTTACAAGTTGATTGTACTGAACTGTGTGTTGGCAGTGTCTGTACACAACCATCATATAATGATAAAAATCCATCCAGTGTTTTTGTTTTAATCTCCTTATGTTTCCCCCTGCCTCAAATCGAGCCGTTCGAGCCTGTGACGTCACTAGATCGGACGCCCCTCCCTCGATTGTTGATTGACAGCAGCGTTGCAACAGAGACCCGCCCTGAGCGAGCTGTCAATCATAGTCCGTCATTGTTGATACGCTGGAGCAGAATGCCGTCTAAGCGAGTGTGGTGTTCTGTTCTTGGGTGTAATAGCGAACACAGTCATTTTGATGTTCCTAAATCCGAACCGTTGAAGACGCAGTGGCTGAGTTTGTTTTCGAAGGAAAAATTCCCCACAAGCAACGTCAATGCTCTCATGTTTGCGCAAATCATTTCTCACCAGACTGCTTTATAAACGAGGGTCAGTATGAGCTGGTTTTGCTAAGAAGCTGCTCCTGAAAAAAGAATCGGTACCAACTATTCGTGTTCCTGCTGAACCTCCAGAAGAAGTGAGTGTAAAGTTTTATTAACCTTTATATTAATCTTTGCAAATCGCGAAAAAAAGTTTTTCATGACCATTAGTTGTAACATCAATCTGTCAATGAACTAACGTATACATCAGTAAACACACAGCGTTCGTATCTCACTTCTCTACCCTGTCAGTGCATACAAAGATAGATCAAAGTGACATTACGTTAACCAACCAATCAGAAACGTCCTGTTCGAGCCTTAATTGTCGAACTTCTTCGGGCCGTCATCTTGCTCCGGGTGCGACTCCGGTTCAAACTGATACGGTTGCACAGATGTGTCCTCAGAGACTCCCGCTGCCATTCTCTCCCCAAAATATCCCCTCAACTGTTGTCAAGGCAACACTCCACGTGCGGTTGTGTCAAAACGCCCGCAGAACAGAGGGGCGGAGTCAGCGAAGCTCATTATCATTTAAAGGCACATGAACTGAAACTGCGTGCTGAAAACAGAGCTGTTTTTGACCAGGTAAAATAAGTGTTTTCTTACAATACTAATGAGAATTTTTAATAAAAGTATATTACAAAGTTTTCATTTAGACCCTAAACATTCATATTAACTTGTACAAAAATGGCATTATATGAT
>CM060602.1:40830368-40860368 GCA_030578255.1 Tiaroga cobitis | reverse complement strand
TTTTGCAATGTTTTATTTCTAATTTCTAATATATTAACAATTCTAATACAGCTGTATGTCTCTAATGCATAACCAGAGGTTATTACATCACATAACGTTATTAAAATGGTCTACTAGAATACAAAAACTCTTACTTAAAAACATCTTACAGATAGAGAGATGTAGACAGATAGACATACACAGACAGACAGATAGATAGATAGATAGACAGACAGATAAGTGGATAGATAGATAGACAGATAAGTGGATAGATAGACAGATAAGTGGATAGATAGATAGATAGACAGATAAGTGGATAGATAGATAGACAGATAAGTGGATAGATAGATAGACAGATAAGTGGATAGACAGACAGATAAGTGGATAGATAGATAGACAGATAAGTGGATAGACAGATAAGTGGATAGATAGATAGACAGATAAGTGGATAGACAGATAAGTGGATAGATAGACAGATAAGTGGATAGATAGATAGATAGACAGATAAGTGGATAGATAGATAGACAGATAAGTGGATAGATAGACAGATAAGTGGATAGATAGATAGATAGACAGATAAGTGGATAGATAGATAGACAGATAAGTGGATAGATAGATAGACAGATAAGTGGATAGATAGATAGATAGACAGATAAGTGGATAGATAGATAGACAGATAAGTGGATAGATAGATAGACAGATAAGTGGATAGATAGACAGATAAGTGGATAGATAGATAGACAGATAAGTGGATAGATAGACAGATAAGTGGATAGATAGATAGACAGATAAGTGGATAGATAGACAGATAAGTGGATAGATAGATAGATAGACAGATAAGTGGATAGATAGATAGACAGATAAGTGGATAGATAGATAGACAGATAAGTGGATAGACAGACAGATAAGTGGATAGATAGATAGACAGATAAGTGGATAGACAGATAAGTGGATAGATAGATAGACAGATAAGTGGATAGATAGATAGACAGATAAGTGGATAGATAGATAGACAGATACGTGGATAGATAGATAGACAGATAAGTGGATAGATAGATAGACAGATAAGTGGATAGATAGATAGATAGACAGATAAGTGGATAGATAGATAGACAGATAAGTGGATAGATAGATAGACAGATAAGTGGATAGATAGATAGACAGATAGACAGATAAGTGGATAGATAGATAGATAGACAGATAAGTGGATAGATAGATAGACAGATACGTGGATAGATAGATAGACAGATAAGTGGATAGACAGATAAGTGGATAGATAGATAGACAGATACGTGGATAGATAGATAGACAGATAAGTGGATAGATAGATAGACAGATAAGTGGATAGATAGATAGACAGATAAGTGGATAGATAGATAGACAGATAAGTGGATAGATAGATAGACAGATACGTGGATAGATAGATAGACAGATAAGTGGATAGACAGATAAGTGGATAGATAGATAGACAGATACGTGGATAGATAGATAGACAGATAAGTGGATAGATAGATAACCTGTTTGCCGTTGTGTGTGACGGAGGAGAGGATGGTCCTGAGGGTCTTGAAGCCCATGGCGATGTCCAGCAGATGAGCAGCGAAGAAGAAGTTATTATAGTGACCGAGGATAGACATGCTCATGTACCAGGCCAGATACAGGAACGACTGCAGGACACACACACACAAACACACACACACACACACACACACACACAACCAGATCAAACTAGACCAAACCTGACCAAACCAGCAGCAACCACAGACACACTCGAGGAGAACTGACGTTATCTGTGAAGACCACACCCAACTTCCAGATCTGATACTTCACATCGATGGAGTTCAGCCTGGAGATCAGAGAGGAACATCAGTGAAGACAACAGCAATTTAGCTCATTAGTCAAAGGTGTAAAGCTTGAAAAATCATTTTGATATTAATGTCATGCAGGGATTCAGTGGATTGTCGTGGAGGTGATTAAACATTCATGAGCTGGAGAGGAGAAGTGTGTGTGTGTCAGTGTGATGGGATTTTAATAAACATTTGGAATATCGAACATCAGTTCTGTCTAATGTAGAACAGCAATCTCAGTTACAGTGCTCAATGCAGCAATGCACACGGACTCATGGGTAACGGTTAGTTGTGGGTCTGTAAATCTGCCAACTATGGTCACAAGTTTTCATTGTTATCAGCAGTTCAACGAGTCGGTGTTTCCTGAAGCCATCGTTACAACGAACATTCGCAAACAGCATCACAGAGGCGTGTGTGTGAGCGACAGCATCGCAGAGGTGTATGTGTGAGCGACAGCATCGCAGAGGTGTGTGTGTGAGCGACAGCATCGCAGAGGTGTGTGTGTGTGAGCGACAGCATCGCAGAGGTGTGTGTGTGTGAGCGACAGCATCGCAGAGGTGTGTGTGTGTGAGCGACAGCATCGCAGAGGTGTGTGTGTGTGAGCGACAGCATCGCAGAGGTGTGTGTGTGTGAGCGACAGATCTCGAGCTGTGGTTAGAAGCAGAGTCTCTAGTGTTCATGACATGTGACTCAATAAATCCTGATCTTGAGCCAAATAATCAAGCTGACATTCAGTGCAATCTATATCTTTTATTTACAACACACACAAAGTCATTTACGTCTTTTAGTTTGTGGAGAGATTTAAAGCGTCGTGTTTGAAGAGTGCGCATGTGTGAACGAGCTCTAGTGCGTGAGAACGAGCCGATGAGCGAATCTGGAGATAAAGCAAAATAACTGAGAAAAATGAGAAATAGTCCTCAGATGCATGTCCGTAACTTATAGCAAAACATCCAGCGTTAATGCGATCTCAAGCAGATTCATTAACAGTAGTTATTACTCCAACATGTGTGTGACGCCATTAACCAACGTGGTTGAACGACCAGTTTCCGACAATACGGTTTCGGGAAACAGTCATGACTCGCTAGTGGATTTCTTCAACGATGCATCGCAC
Source organism: Tiaroga cobitis (assembly GCA_030578255.1). Lineage (NCBI taxonomy): Eukaryota > Metazoa > Chordata > Actinopteri > Cypriniformes > Leuciscidae > Tiaroga > Tiaroga cobitis. Next base: position 40,857,434 of record CM060602.1, on the reverse strand, counting down.
TGTGATAGTGAAGCAGGAGTTACAGCGCTGTACGGGAAACACACTCCAGAACGGTCAAACACACACTCACACTGCAGCCAGTGAACTGTCTCTCTTTGGTTTCTTTTTCCCGTGAGCGTCACTGAAGTCCAGCGCGGCTTTATCCATCCCGAGCAGTTCACTGATCCGATCATGTCCATAAAACTCTCCATACTTATCCATCACCTACACACACACACACGGTTCTTATAAGAGTCGTTTATCTTTCATGATAAACGAGTGTATGTGTATCTGTGCAAACATCTCCACACTCACCTTCCGCTTCACAAATTTATCCCAGTAATTGTTTGGGAAGGACCTGAGAGACAGAGATGAAATCATCATTAGAGTCATAAACCACAAAGATCCTCATGACACAAACGCAGTGAGGATCGACATGTACAATCATATCCTGAAAACCAATCCTGAAGCTTTTAACCCCTGAAATATACATGTAATATACATGATCACATTAACATGACAAACGACTGAATGTTTCATTTGAGATCCATAAAACATTCTTCTAAGTCAGCTAAACCTTTTATTCCATTTTATAAACTTTTTATTTTATATTTTTCTTATTTGAATTAACTTTGTTTAGATTTATTATTATATGTATAATTTTTTACATTTTATATTGAACTTTTTTATATTTTTATTTAATACAGCATTAGTATTTCTATCGCAATCTCATAAACCTCCATTTGAGAAACCGTGATTTAATTCATGTAATTATATTATTATATATTATATAATTAATAAAAATGATATCTCCTTACTGTAAAATCAAAAATAGAATGCACATTTACTGTATTACTAATAGGGTTGGGAATTGTAGGCTCCCAGCGCTTTGCCCATGCAGTGCAAAGGATCCGCTTTCTGAACCGAAACTTATGAATTTCTCACGATTCAAAAAACAGAGCCGGTTCTGGATCTCGATTCCCATCTTCCCATAATTACTAATATTATAAACAATTGAAACATGGTTTTAAGTAATGTATACAGTACATTGTGTGAAGTTCCAAGCATGATAACCTAGATAATAAAATTGCGGTATCCATTCAACTAACTAACTAACTAACTAACTAACTAACTAACTAACTAACCAAATAACTAACTAATTAACTGACTACCTAACTAACTAACTGACTGACTAACCAAATAACTAACTAATTAACTGACTACCTAACTAACTAACTGGCTGACTAACCAAATAACTAACTAATTAACTGACTACCTAACTAACTAACTAACTGACTAACCAAATAACTAACTAATTAACTGACTACCTAACTAACTAACTGACTGACTAACCAAATAACTAACTAATTAACTGACTACCTAACTAACTAACTGGCTGACTAACCAAATAACTAACTAATTAACTGACTACCTAACTAACTAAATGACTGACTAACCAAATAACTAACTAATTAACTGACTACCTAACTAACTAACTGACTGACTAACCAAATAACTAACTAATTAACTGACTACCTAACTAACTAACTGGCTGACTAACCAAATAACTAACTAATTAACTGACTACCTAACTAACTAACTAACTGACTAACCAAATAACTAACTAATTAACTGACTACCTGTATCAAAATTTATAGGCAAGAAAAGTAGTTTGTTTAGGCTGGGTTGTATGAATTATAAACCTGCGCACATATTTTAAAAAGCACATAACTATAGAATCAATTCTGAATGAGCATGTGAACGCCGTCAGCGTTAATCACAGGTTCGCGTTTAAAAGTCTGATCATTTCGACGGAGGTGAATCAATCAAAACTAACTTTAGCTGGAAATAACATTATTCAAGAACCGCTATAAAGCCAAAACAATCTGTTACCTTAAATTATATGTTTATCTCTGTAAAGCTGCTTTGAAACAATCCATTGTTAAAAGCGCTATATAAATGAAGATGACTTGACTTGACTAACCAAATAACTAACTAATTAACTGACTACCTAACTAACTGACTACCTAACTAACTAACTAACTAACTGACTAACCAAATAACTAACTAATTAACTGACTACCTAACTAACTAACTTACTAACCAAATAACTAACTAACTAATTAAAGGTAGGGTATGGGATTTGCAAAACGGCTGGAAGATTTTGAAAATACACAACTCAAAAGGTCCTACCTCCTTTCCTCCAACGCTGGCCCTGACTCCACCCATTCAAAGAACGTAGACGCGCAACCATGCACTTACTCTCTCTTCTCTCTCTCTCTCTCTCTGTATCGGGGCGACTTGCACTTACCGTGACTGGGTCACGAGCTTTGAGTATGCACACGAAGGGGACACATGTGCGAGGGGGTGGGGGGGGGGGGGGGGGGTTTGGGGGGGGGGGGTATGGTAGGTATGGTTGATTGACGCACTGACTGTCCAATGATTCTAGGTGGTCTTGGAAATGATTGGCTGGAGTTTTTCAAGTCCTGCCCGTTCCACAGATGATTAAATTGCTTAATTTTCATTTCAGTGCTTCTAACTCAGAGGCTGTAAGTGGGTAAGGAATAGGATTTCAAGTGATTTTGAAAAAAATGGTCAAAAAAGAAAATCACACACCCCACCTTTAACTGACTGACTAACTAACTGACAACCTAACTAACTAACTAACTAACTGACTGACAAGCTAACTAACTAACTAACTAACTGACTGACTAACTGACTAACTGACTAACTAACTAAATGACTAATTAACTGACTACCTAACTAACTGACTACCTAACTGACTAACTAACCAAATAACTAACTAACTAACCAAATAACTAACTAACTGACTAACTAACCAATGAACTGACTAACTAACTAACCAAATAACTAACTGACTAACCAACCAACTAACCAACTAACTAACTAACATGTCATATTTTGTTGTTCTGTAAAGTGATGCGATGACATTTCTCTCGTCATAATGACCGCCCTCCATCATTAGCATTTTTTACTTCATCCCTTCATCCCCTCGCTCCTGACTGAAAGTGTTGAGAACATGAGGCGGGTCTGCCACTCACTGTGTGTTGATGACCAGCCGGTCCCACTGGCCTTTAATATCGTCTTCTGAAGGCTGTTCAGTGATGTAGAGGCCGTCAAACTCCAGCTTTCTGGCCACCTCCTTCTCCCGCTTGAAGATCACCAGAGGAACCTTCAGGAGGAACACAATATGAGCCGTATCAATCATCACAGCTCTGGTTTCTATTAGAGGATTTCAGAAATAATAATTGGATCGTTTATTAAAACACTATTAGACTGACACTGCTGGGCATTTAATCGGTTATGTAAATCTGGCAGGTTTATTGTTTCAGTAACTGGATTTCATTAGAATTAATGAAACCTAAAATGTGCTTTGGGAGAATAATATCAGCGATTAAAATACTTTTTAAGCCAGAGTTGTTTGTGTTGGTCATGTCATCTGTCAAACTCTACAATATTCTGCTGCAAACACAGGGATTTAGGAAGGGATGCACCGATATGAACATGGCCAATACAGATAACCGATAATTCTTTATATTTGATAGCCGATATATCAGCCGATAAATCTAAATCCAAATTTTTATATAAATTTTGAGAGCCTGATTACAAAAACAAGTCTCATCATTAAAAGCCACGTTCCAAACACACAATTATAATGTTCTTATTATAATTTTATGCAGCCGATATGACCTGCAAATGTTGCACTGAACTGTATTTTCCTTTTTTGAAGTGATTTCAATCATATTTCAAGCAATTCAAACAGTGTGAACCGTGTGCATCTGAAGTGACTCAGATGAAGGAAATAATACATTATTCATCAGCTTGAATATATCGGCCAACTTTTCTTATCGGGCCGATAACGATAACATTATAAATGATCATATATCGGGCGACGCTGATATGCTGGCCGATATATCGTGCATCCCTATTTTTAGGTGTATTATTGGCTGCTGTGAGCATGAAACTATCAATTTAGAAACCATTAATAAATAAATAAATTTCAGCATTTAGGTTTGATGATGTTTTAGTTTACATTCATGGAGTAAATAATTCTGGTGCACTAGTGTAAAATCTGTTTTCTGAAGCGGTGGAGAAGCACTGATCCGCTGTCTCGTACCTTTAAAGGTGCAGTGTGTAATATTTAGGAGGATCTGTTGACAGAAATGCAATATCATAAACATAACTATGTTTTCAGTGGTGCATAAAGACCTTACATAATGAACCGTTATGTTTTTATTAGCTTAGATTGAGCCATTTCTATCTACACGACATGTTTCTACGGTGGCCCTGAGCGGACAAAACGCGTTTAGTCACTATGTTGTTCTTCGTGATAAGAAGCTGCTAAAGTCAGCGAATAAAAACACTGACACAATGATGAACAAGTAACAATAATATTCACAATAACATATCGTTTTAATGAATAATAAAGTAAACCTAATTTCTTAATTTATTTTTGTAAAGAAACCTCATTGTTTAACTGGCTACTCTGCTGTCTCAGACGATGACATCACTTCCTGTCGGCCACCGTAACTTCTGTTGGGTTCAATTCCTGACCTCACCACTAGATGCCGCTAAACCCCCACACTGCACCTTTAAGCAGTAGTAGCCGATGATGCAGAAGAAGGAGATGACGGTGTGCAGGACGGCTAGGATGCGCAGGGTGGGCTCCATGTATCCGCTGCTCTCCTCCAGCACGAAGTGCACAGCGACGGGCCGAGAGCCGGAGCCGTCCAGGGGGTTCCACCGCACGCTGGTGTCCGAGGACCCGCCGAACAACACCTCCTTCCCCTCGCTCAGGGCCGACGACGTGGACACCTTCAGCAGGGACCAAAACTAAAGCTCAGGGCCCTGGCAGAAACACCTGAAGCTTTTCCCTCGGGATTTCCCCTCAGCAATGGGAAGGACTTAAGAGTGTTGCATTTAGTCCCTTAAACGGTTCTCTTAGGTAAGGGAAACTGTTAAGTGTTTTGAAACCCAGGTTTTGCCGTTATAAAATTCGATTGCCGCCAGAAACTCAAATTGATTTACTCAAAATTGAAAATTCTGTCATCCTACTCACCCTCATGTCAGTCTAAACCCATAAGACTTTCCTTCATATTTAAAAACAAATAAAGATATTTGTAATATTCGCTCATTGTTTCTGTCCATTTATTGAAAGACATAAAAGTAATGCATATTACTTAATATGATCATAAATCCATATGATTTAGTCTGTTTCGGAAGCTCAAATGCTTGAGGTTTGTTCTTGCGCGTGTCGCACGCACGTTTGAGCTTCCGATAACCATATAAGACGTGCTTTATGTGTTTATATGTGAAAAAACGGCTAAATTAAAATTAGTTTATCATATAAAGCGGCCGATCGCGTCTCGTTAGAAGACTTTGATCAAACCTGCTCACTCCGTATAAAGGCCCGTACACACCGGGACGAATATCGGCGCGCGTTATTCGCCAGCGTTTTTCAACGCGTTTTTTGTGTTCACACCCAAGAGATTTTCGCTGACGATGAGGCGAGTGAACATGCAAATTCATTCCCTGACATTAGATGGCGCCCATTTGCTCTGCAATACCACGCCATAACAGTTCTCTTTTATCAAGATTTTTGTAGTCGCTGTCGCGTTTGTCATGTAGTTCTTTATGTTCCGACACCAACGAGACCAGCAGCTCTACATTCATCTTGCCTTGCATCTTCCTCGTCTTATTTATTCCCGGCAGTGTAGACGCTACTTGGCGTATATCTTCTTCGCCGTTACGTGTGTGTGCTCGGCAAGACCGTTTTGTGTTTGAGCGCCCCCAAGTTGTGTTTTACTGTAACTTCAGAAGCTCCAGACACGTGAGCAAAAGCGCCAATCTCATTGGTCGGATAGTTTTTGACGCGGTGCGTCAAACTAAAAAAACGAACCCGAGGCGTTTAAAAAAAAAAAGATGCTTTTACGCGTGCCGTTTATCGCGTCGGTGTGCACACTCACATTGGCGCCCTTTGTTTAGTCACGAGGCGTCAAACGGGCCCGGTGTGAACAGGCTTTAACACTTAAAATGAAGTTTTGCAAACCTTATGTTATACTTAGGAAAATGACGGTTAAAGGGCTTTATGCAACACTTATCGTTCTTTAAGAGATTACTTAAAGGGAAATAGATAATTAAGGGAAATTCTTAGAGTGTATGACGTTTCCCCTAAAGCAGGGGTTCTCAAAGTTTTGATAGGTGAGGGCCAATTTAGGAACCCAACATTGAACTGAGGGCCGCCAAAGTGGCGGGGGAGAAAACGAAGAAAAAAAAAACTGAAAAGAAAATCCCATTTGAAATTATTTTAATGACCAGGTTGCATCTCTACAGTTTACATTAGTTGCAATAAACACATTTTAATTCATAACTGAGGCTAAACCTGGCAAAACTTGTGAAAATTTTGGGGGGGAGAGAAAGAAACTTTTAAAATAGAAGCTTACCAAACAAGTCATCATCATCATTCATTTCTATCATTGCTTGTCAGTCGCGTTTCCATTATTGCAGATTTGCATATTATTATCTATCTTTTTTAACCCGTAACTGAAAAACGAAAAATTAACGGTTGTTGTCTTTTTAAAACGCAAAGTTGAACAAAATTTTAATTTGAACTGGCTTCACCAACTGCTGCGCAACAAAAAGTAAATATCGACAGACTTTTTCAGATTTTTGTTTAAATGACTTTTTGCCCCTTTATTAAACATTTTAAATATTCACAAATTAATATGGAAAACATGTCGATTTTACTGGTTTTCTAAGGCCAAATTAGAACCTGGAATTTATATTTTTCCCGCAGTGATGAATGAGAAGAGCCATATAGCCTGTACGTGTCTGATCTAGCCTGATTTATAGGTGAGTTATAGGCTAATGATAATAAATGCGTCTGAAAAAACAGCGAGGCATTTTAATTGTTTATTAATAAACTATTGTTTTCTAAGTGTCGGCTAAAAACATATCTCCATCTCCGCTGTTAAGCAGATGCGCTTTTAGAGAGAAATCCACCTTTCATACGGATTACATAATCAGGTATTTGCTTTCGATTCGAGTTTGTTTGTTTAAAAGTGCACATTTTAAGCTTTAGCCTACATAGGCTATATTTTGTTTCAGTTCTCGCGCTCCAGTTCATGGAGATCATGAAAGCGCGTAGTAGCCTAGGCTACTGATTGTTTTATTTTATTTTACAAAAGCACGTTTTCTTGTTATGAGTTTACACAAATAAAAGTAGTTGCGAATAATGCATTATTATTTTCTGTATGACCAGAAATGATAGACTAGTTTAAGTTGTTTCCACTGTTGATAGGAAAATGCAAGTGTTCGCGCCCGCGAACATTTTGAAAGGTAATGGAAACGCGGCCATTAATAAGCTTGACATTGTTAAGATTATTATTAAGTCACATTGAATATTGATTACTTGGTCAACATACCCTTTTAAATTGCAATGGGATTTGTGGTGCTGGTTTCGGTTGGCCACGATTCCTATTCCTGTGTAGACAACCACTGTTCCTGGTGGCCTTGGGAGTGAGGTCAAGTGCGATCGGTCGGTCGGACCATGTAATTACCGCTTATGCCTATGGATGCCGCTAAACACCACTAAACGGAGATATTCATTTTTTCAAAGCAATAGTTTTAACAGTTTTACAGATGTTATCGCGGGCCGCCAGAAATGTTTCGGCGGGCCGCACTTTGAGAACCTATGCCCTAAAGAAACCCTCAAGTAACATTAAAGAGTTATTTTTTGCAACACTCTTAAGTTTAAGGGAAACCTAAGGGTGTCCTTAAAGGGAACATTACACTTAAGGTGCTGTATGCCACCGGGCACAGATACACAAACATTACAAACACTGGAAATAATTTGTGATGATGAATGTCGAAAGTAGTGAGAATTACCTTGTAAAACAGCAGAATGAAGTTGATTGCAAAGGCCACAAACAAAGCCAACATTCTCATGTTGTAGAAATTTCGTGCAAAATAGTTCTGCAGGAGAAGAGACAGAGACACCGTGTAAAGCACACGCTTAAATGACTTCCTCTGGTTTGGCATTATGGGACAGAAACGGGAGACGGCAGGGCTCTGACCAGCAGCTTGCGTTGGTAAGCGAGGATCTTCTTCCAGAAGGCGGACTCCTGCAGATCCGGCTCGTCTGCTCTGGAGTAGTGCAGTCTCACCTTACGCTTCACCGCCTCGTCCTTCTTCTTCTGGGCTTTCTCACCGTTTTCCCTTCTTAGATAGCGGACGAATCAGAACTCAGATGGCAAATAATATGATGAAGACACAAACACTATTGGCCTCAACAAACACATTTCCACGTCAGCAACACTCACTCTGCTTTCTCAGGCACTGATTTGGTCTCCTCCACAACTTCATTGTTGTCAGTTGAGGATGAAGAGCCCTTCGTCTGACAGAACCAACAGCGAACGAGTTAATAACCCAACAGACTCATGGCATTACTGTTATGGATCTGTGACAAACGGTGATTGTGATTTCACCGAAGTACAACATGTTCTTGGATCAACATCTTTGTGGAACAACATTTCAATCAACCAATCAGATTTGAGGGACAGGTTTATAGTGTATGTCAAGTTTAAAAGCAGGGTTAGGGTTAGGGTTGGGTTAGGACTAGGGCAGTGCCGGGAAACTTGGCATCCGCATCACCGGTCCGCCAAAACACATGTTTTTGTACATGAATGCTGTTTTACGTGATTATTATGAAGCACAAAGCTTTGTTTACAAAATAAATAATAGGTAAACAATTAAATGTTACCTTCCAGCCATGGGAACATTTGGATTCATGACGAACGTGAGGTACGTCACGTGAGCACATAAATTTAAGCTTTGTCGGCTTTGTATTATGTTTGCGATCTGGTCACTCGATTGTTTTAAATTTAACAATATTTCCTTGGACATGGAATCTCTTGTTTTTTTTTTCCAAATCTTCACTCACGTCTCTCACTCACATTTTCGCAGGGGATTATAAGCGTTTCTTCCTTTAGTTCGCTTTTAATTTGTCCTGCAGTGTTTTTTCTACTTAGTAACAGTAAAATGTGAATATATAGGCTTTATACCTTTATGCTTGCACGTCAAATTCTATTCAACACAGTTTGTGCTTGTTATTATGGTAAGACACGTTAAGTTTATTTGTATAGCGCATTTCACACACGATTGGGATTTTAGTTTTGCTCTGGCAGCACAAAATCAAACATAGCCTAAATGTCTTGACACTGCGGAAGATAAAATTCGCTCTTCAGACCTTTTACAACACGGGTCAGTTGCTGGGAACATCAGGAGAAAATATGAAGATATTAGAAAAGAGAATGACTGTTCCACATCTCAAAGCGTAGAGCGGTAGCTATGTGACGCATATTTGTAATATAAAATGTTTTTAAATGTTTAAATGTTTTTTAAATAACTCTTGTCTTTCTTCTATTATTTAGGTCCAATAATAGAAGTAATTAAGTATTCCAATATGTACTGATATTTATTTAATTGTTTTACAGGCTGGAGTGTGGTGTTTCACTGACGGAAGAGCTCAAATAAACACCCATCTGTTACAAAATGAAGGTCAATAAAATATGTTGATCCAGGGACACGTCTTATTTATGCACTAACAGCATTGCAGCGTTACCTGGAGTCGTCTGCGGAGCTCAGGCGAGGGTGTGTGTGGCTGTGGGACGGGCGTGTTGAGCAAATCCGTGATGCTGGCGTTTGGATTGTGAGGCATGAGTTTATACTGCCCTCCCTCTCTCTTCAGGTCTAGCCCGAATATATCGGAGAGGACGTCGGTGTCGTCTGTGGCCGCGGTCAGATCGGCCAGGTCTTCCTCAGGTGAGGATTTCTCGACGTGCTTCTTCTCGCCCTCCTCCATCTCGCCCCTCACGTCGTCTTGAGTCGGGTCGGGCATGTTGGCCAGGAGCTCCGACACCTTCATGGTCTTGGCGTTCTCCACCAGACTCCCTCCGAGGAAACTGTTATACGTGATCCTGAAGAATCCTCGAGCGACGCTGAAGGCGAAGTGCAGCAGACCCAGCAGAACCCTCCAATAGAAGGACACTAGCGTGGTCACCATGTCCTTCACCGTCATCTTCTTGGCTTTCTTCACCTGCTTCTTCAGGCTCTTCATGGACAGCACCTTCATTAGGAGCATCACGTTGTACCGTAGAGCGAGGAGAGCCGTTCGCACGGTGGTGACAGAGAAGAAGCCCATCTCGGGACTCTCCTCCTCAGGTTTCTCTCTCTCGCTGTCCTCTTTGCTAGCCAAGCGCTCGGCAGCGTCGGACATCTGCGCCGCTAACTGCATCTCGAAGATCGTGTCTTCGCAGAAATTCACGAAGAGCTCCATTTTCTCCTTCTCACCACCTTCGTTCACCACGTCGAAGATGAACTGGCGTTTGGACTCCTTGACCTGTGGCTTCTCCCATTGGGTGCGACTGGACTCGCTAATCTCGAAGTACACGCGCTCGATGCGCTTAGCGCTGCCCATGATCTCGATTCGGCCCAGGTACGGCTGGAAATAGTTCAGCACGCTCTCGGCCAGCTCTAGGAAGGTCTGGAGGCGAGAATCGTGAGGCATGTGCTCGGAGAGATTGGTTAAGAGAACGGCGACGTTGAAGCCGATGTCCTTCGCCGGCTCGTGGAAGCGTTCGACGAACTCTTCGTAGTCCAAGAGCTCGTTCTCATCCGTTTCCGCACAGGAGAGCAGGAACTCGGTCTCGGATTGGGTGTAATGTTTATGGCTCTCCATGGCCTTGTGGAAATCCCTCTTGGAGATGATGCCTTTGCCATCAGGGTCGTACTCTTTGAAGGCATCCGACGACGTCAGATCTTTCAGTTTGAGGAACATGTCAAAGAACTTCAGAATCATCTCCACGTTGTTTGAGGACTCCACCAACATGTCCACCATCTGCTTTCCAATGGTGCCATTCACAACATTTCCTAAAATGAAGGGAAGATGATTAGGGTAATTAATCTTCCTGGGGTGTGTTTCCCGTACAACGGCGTAGCTCACCGCTTAACTATCATAGTACGATAGAACGAACACGTCACAATTTTTAGGACCAATAATTCATACGCAGAATAAAGGGGCGGGGGCCTGGTTGAGTTAGTTAGTAGTGTGTTAAACTGGCGGTTATGGGAAGGGGCGGGACATTTCCCAAACACACTCGAAGCGCTCGACCAATCACAACACACTGCTCCAGCCGACCAATCAGAGCACAGTGTGCTTTTCAGAAGGAGGGGCTTCATAGAGACAGGAACTAAACTGGGGTGTGTTTCCAGTATAACAATGAAAACTTGTGACCATAGTTGGCTGACGATGCTTTTGGGAAACGCACCCCTGGTCGTGAACATTACTAACTAATCATTCAATCAAACAATGTGAACTGACCCTCCAACATGGACAAGAGCATCACCACCATATCCTTCTGAAGATCCATGAGCTCCTTCAACAGCTCGATTTGGCTTGAATCCTGCAGCATAAATCATATCACAGTAAGTAAACTAGGGTTCTGCGTGTCAAGAAGGGTTATTGAGCATCAGTGTAGATGTTCACCTGAGACAGCTTCATCTGCATATGTGCAAACACGTGCAGGAAACCAACAACCGCGTCCCACAGGCGACTGTGGGCGAGACTCTGCTGATTCCCTGTGCAGGGGCCCTAAGAACACACACTGTTATTATTATCCGTCCACATCGAGGAAATCAAGAGGTCGACCGTACCTGAATGTACTCTGTGAGAGTGTTGAAGACTTGTTTGGCTACATTGATTGCTTTGGAGAAATTCCGTTGGCCCTGTTCATCGATGACGTCTTTCCCAGAATAGAACCAGTAGAAATCACTGATGGACTCCTGAGGACGCAGAGCACACGCGCATCAGGTGTGTTAGCATAGCGCGCGCGCGTCAGGTGTGTTAGCATAGCGCGCGTGTGTCACATGTGTGTGAGCATAGCGCGCGCGTCACATGTGTGTGAGCACAGCGCGCGCGCGTCACATGTGTGTGAGCACAGCGCGCGCGCGTCAGATGTGTGTGAGCACAGCGCGCGCGCGTCAGATGTGTGTGAGCACAGCGCGCGTCAGGTGTGTGTGAGCACGCGCGCGTCAGGTGTGTGTGAGCAGGCGAGCGTCAGGTGTGTGTGAGCACGCGAGCGTCAGGTGTGTGTGAGCACGCGAGCGTCAGGTGTGTGAGCAGACGTGTGTCATCATAGCACACGCACGTCAGATGTGTGTTAGTTTAGGACGCGCACGTCAGATGTGTGTTAGCATAGCACGTGCACGTCAGATGTGTGTTAGCATAGCACGCGCACGTCAGATGTGTGTTACTATAGCACGCGCACGTCAGATGTGTGTTACTATAGCACGCGCACGTCAGATGTGTTTGAGCATAGCACGTGTGGGTCAGATGTGTGTGAGCACAGCACGCGCGCATCAGATGTGTGTGAGCCAGATGTGTGTGAGCACAGCACGCGCGCATCAGATGTGTGTGAGCCAGATGTGTGTGAGCACACGCGCGTGACATGTGTGTTATCAGAGCGTGACGTGTTCACGGAGGAAGCGCTCACCTGGACTCGGAGCAGGTAATCCACCGTAGATATGATGATGTTGACCGTTGTGTTGTTACCCGTCTGCGTCCGCAGGTAGTTCTGAAAATCTGATGTATGGACACACAATTATTGTCATTAACTGTTATCTAAAAGGCAAAGCAACATCATACTGTGCATGAAGGACGTAATGAGGCTCGGGATGATCACTGTAGGTCACCAAATCACTGTAAATGTGGCTACTAGTAGATATATAACGTACACCTTTCATGATCTAAGCAATTCCTGAGGGACAAAATCTTGCTCTATATTTTTTCATAATCCTTTTTTTTGAGAAATACATCATATTATGAAAGTAAAATGTTCACTATTGTTTACAGCAGAGGTTTTCAAACTGAGGGCTAGGGGTCTGGTTAAAAACAGTGTAAAAACTGTAACATTTGATTAAAATTAAACATTTATTAAAATAAATTAATAAATTGATGATAGAAAAATAAATACAATTTGTTATAAATAAACAATAAATAACAAAATAAAACTTTTGATTAAAATGAAACATTAAACACGATTTAATAATATACATTTGATTAAAATAAATTGATAACATTTTTTAAGTGTATAAATATAAATAATATATCTAACAGTACAGTACTATGAGTAGAGAAGAATGCAGTTATGTAGCGCAACAGAAACTAAATAAATAAAACTTGATTGACATAAATTTGATTCAAATAAATACAAAATAAATGAAAATAACCAAAGTTTTATGTAAATAAACAAATACAGTTGATTAAAATAAATAAATGTGACTTAAATAGAAATTATTTAAATAAATGATTTTGTAAAAAAAATTATTAAAATAATTATAATTGGTTAAAATAAAAAAAAAATTATGTAAATAAATAAACAAAAACATTAAATTAAAATACAAATAATACAGTATAACTTAATTTTAAATAAATAATATTAAAATAAATAAATAATCAATTCGACATAAAATAAACAAAATTATTGAAATAGATCAATTAAATTAAATGTTTTAATCATGCAGACGTAACATAATATTTTCCAAATAATATTATACACGTTTATATTATTAACTGTATTTCACTGTATTAATTTGGTCTTTATAAATGAAAACATATCGTTGCCTTTTAAACTGGAGGATGCATGAGGATGATCACATGTGAAGCACACCACACACACACACACACACACACTTACACACACACACACCTGAGTTGTGTCCCTCACACAGCAGCTGAAGGAAGCGGAACAGGTCACAGGTGAACTCGTCGTCTTGCATGACCTTCTCACCTGCGCGCAGCAGAGTCACACACACACACACACACGTTAGAGCCGAGTGAACACACTGACTGCGTATGAGCTCGGGTCCTCAGACGTCTGGGGTCAGAGGTCACAGGTCAGATCCCTAGAGCCGCATCAGGGGATTTACAGCAGAATCTGAACCGGCATCAGAGATTTTCCTGTGTATTACTGTGGAGTCATTCTCAGAGGACTAAAGATGACATGCAATAACAATATATCATGTTTATATTCTGCTGGTATCCCTGAATATAAAGCACTGCAGATCTGCCGGTGTCTCTGTTCCCCGAGGCGTCTGCAGACCGAGAGCATGAGGAACATGATGGAAACGCTTCTGACTGTCACAGTATTTGAGCAAGAGCCGCTGTGCTCTGAACACCAGTGTCACACTATACAATAACCTCCAGAAAACACACAGGAATGTGGTTCTCACAAGCCAACCTGAAAGTGCTTGAGCTTTCCTTCAGTTGCGTACCTGAGGGAATCAGTTCACAAACCTAGTGAGCTCCCTACATAGACAGCATGATAAGATGAAAGGAAGATTGTGTGTTTTTAGCATTGCATCTAGAAAAATATTGTAAAATAATACAAATATTCCTCTAAAATAAAAATGCATGTGTCATTCACAGATAACGCAACCTCAGAAAGCCGTAGGAAATGTTCATTATTAATATAATTATAATTCATTAATCACTGAAACATGGCAAAGTCTTGCTGTCTATGCAGAACGCTCAGTTTGAGCTCTGTAACAGAGCATGTGAGATGAAACGGAGCGGTTTACGTGTTCAGATCGGAGGACAAGCGCACTTTCAGCTGAGCGTCAGTGTGAGGAGCACCCAGGAACTCAACAACCAGGAGATTAGAACGATTACTCTGAATGCAGCATGCTGATACAAAACCACACCACTGCTATGCATTTACTGCACATTATGATCAGAATACATGTAAATGCACAATATGAAATATCACAGGTATCTGTGGTTCGGTTAGACTTCCTCTGGTCCATCATTCCCACCAGCGTTAAACCGTCATACTGAACGATGACGAAACCAGTCAACAGAAATGCAGATGGATGATACGAGAGAAAACACGACACTGATCTCCAGAAAACATAAAAACAATCACTCTGAAAATATCAGAAACAGCCTGACCAGAAACACAAGAGGACAGGGGGAGAAACAGCAGGAACGACAGCACACGACACCGACTGAACATCTCAGACCATCAGTGAGGAAGAGGAAGAGACCACCATCATCATCATCATCATCCTCTCACACCACAGAGACACACACACACTCCTAACCAAACACCCAGCCGCTGCGCCACTGAGAGCAGGAGGGGGAGGAGCTTGCAGACTACAGCTCCGCCCACAGAGACGCACGGCTGCTTCTGATAGGCTGAGATGATCTGTGGGTGTTTCTGCAACTACTGCCACTGAGGTCACCAACACATCGTCTACTTTTACTACTGTTCAGATGCGTGTATAGATTTAATTGTTTATCCCAGACTTTAAAATATATAGAAAATATCATAAAAAAGATTACTCTAAAACAATAAAAATATTACCCTAAAATGATAAGAAATATTCCTCTTAAATAACAAAAAATAGTCCTTTAAAATAATATAACAAAATTCTGCAAAAATAATGAAAATGATCATTATAAAATAAGGAAAAGTATTTAAATAAAATTACTCTAAAACAATAAAATGCTCTAAAGTAATAAAATATCAATCTTAATATAATTAAAAAAAAACATTACTCCAAAACAAAATAAATATTCCTCTAAATTAATCAAAATATTCCTCTATGATCACAATCCAAGCAGATTGGATCGAAGATTTAATTCTGTAAAAAAAAAAAAAAGTGAATAGTGTCAAAGCATTTCTTAATTTTATTTAAAGTCCCCGTGAACCGGAAGTTGCAAACGACTTTTCTCCAGTGTTGTGACGTATTTCCGAGAGAAACGGAATACTAAATGAGGCAAACTAGTGGGCGTGGCTTTTCTTCCAACTAGCACCTGATTGGATCTAGAAAAGTAGGTGTTTTCAGTCCCCCTGTCTACTGTCAGTTGGAGGGGCGTGGTTACGGATGTTAAGCTGACACCCCAACCGTCTACGTCATCAGGGAAGGTCCTCCAATGCAGAGGGGAGGGGACATTTCAGATTTTGATTAAAGATTAGAAGCCAAAAATTTTTTTTGGTGTGGATTGACTTGCATGGATGAATTGTTCACCACAAAACGATCAGTTTAGGCAAACAAAGTAAGTATGGTCAATTTTGAATTCATGGGGACTTTAAGCTATAAAGTGCTAGCTACTAGATAAGTTAGCCTAAGACAAAAATGTCAGTCATTTTATTCAACAAATATTAAAAATGGCATTTCCACCTGAATGATGATTTTGAGATGTGATGATACGACATTTGTTCATGATGACAGAATTCTCCTGAGATCACGTCTGTCGTCTGTAGACTAATAAAATAACTGTAAAAAGTTGAATTTCTCAAATGTGCTCATAGTTGAAGAAACACCCTTAAATATGAGCTAGCTTTACATGTCAACACTGCCGTTTTCCGTTATCGGTGAACATCTATCGGTCAAAACGAGTGTCGGTGTCTCTGACGAAACAGAAGAGAACCTGCGAGCGAAGCCAGCGCGTGATTGGCTAGCGCTCCGGCGGGGGCGGGGCTTGTGGCGGTAACGCAGGGCAGAGGGAAGGTGTTGGGCTCAGGGTCACACACAGCGAAACCACAGCGAAACGGCAGAAGGCATAATTACCACGTTCATGAGTGATGACTGAGAAAGGGGAAGACGAAGGTACGTTAACCCAAAGAAAAGAAGAAGAAGAAAAAAAAGGAAAGAAAAAAGTGAGAGGTCATACAGGTCACAAGGTCAGTCGTTGTTGACTTTGGATTCAATCAGCACAGTTCTGACCAATCACACGATGCGATTTAACACTAACACGAGTCTACCCAGGCGTGACAACCGGTTTATCTGTCCTCACTGATCACAGCCAATCAGAACACACCGTTACACGAGGACCAATGAGAGACAGAGACAGAAACCGAGCGGTCGACGGCGCCTGGTTAGGCCTAGTTTAACACATAACCAGCAGTGTTCACCTTAACTATCCGGTGTGCTGAAAGCGTGTCTGACTTCAGCAGAAATGATGCTGATTGAAACCAAACCTGAGTGAATAAAGTGCAGAACTGCTTAGAGAGGGTAGAATGAGAAACAAAGGCCAAATTCAGAAAGAAATAAAGAATCAGAGAGAGAGAGAAACACTTGTGCAGGTTAAAGGAATAGTGCAGACGAACATGAACCATCTGTCGTTCGTGTCAGTTCAAACCAGCAGGAGCTTCTCTAATCAGTGGAATATGAATCAACATGATTCGCACAATATTCATGATCCTCTGTTACGACGAAAGAACATGATTCTGTTGAGCTCTAAACACATGCTCTATACCGACTTCAGTTCCAGTGGTCCTCAGGTTTGATGTCCTTTTTGGTCTCTCTCTCTCATATATATTTATAACCGTTTAAACGTTTGGGGTCATTCTTTTTTTTTTTTAAAGAAATCAATACTTTTATTCTTCAAGGACGCATTTAATTAATCAGTAAAGACATTTATAATGTTACAAAATATTCTATTTCAAATAAATGCTGTTCTTTTGAACTTTCTATTCTTAAAAACATCCTGAAAAACAATATATGACGGTTTCCACAAAAATATGACCTGTTTTCAGCATTGATAATAATCATAAATGTTTCTTGATCATCAGATCCTCATATTAGAGTGATTTCTGAAGGATCATGTGACACTGAAGACTGGAGTAATGATGCTGAACATTCAGCTTTGATCACAGGAATAAATTACACTTTACTATATATTCACATAGAAAAAATATGTTTTATATTGGAATAATATTTCAACTTTTTACTGCAGTTTTGATCAAATAAAAGCAGCCTTGGTGAGCAGAAGAGACTCTCTCAGAAACATTGATATATATATAGTATGTAAAGAGCTGCCTGAAGATGTTTTGTGTGTTACACTGAAGAAGGAAACTCTTGCTGGTTTGAAGCGACGTGACGGTGAGTTCATTTCTGGGTGAACTATCTCTTTAAAAGTCATGTTACAACACAGCGAACATAAAGAAACCTGAAAAAGAACTCAAGGAATATAAAACTCATGCTTTGAGACTCAAATGAAATGAGGTTTGAAAATAATTTTCAGTTCACTTAAAATGGTCACATGATATAGGAGACGTGAGCACATGTTAGGGTGGGGGGGGGGGGGGGGGGGGGTGTCTCACACACACTGCTCTCATTTCTCAAGTCTGAGCATTTCTGCTTACACACCTCTGAGGACCATATCAAACA
Organism: Tiaroga cobitis; assembly: GCA_030578255.1. NCBI lineage: Eukaryota > Metazoa > Chordata > Actinopteri > Cypriniformes > Leuciscidae > Tiaroga > Tiaroga cobitis. The sequence continues at coordinate 40,839,200 of CM060602.1, read as the reverse complement.
TTCATCGTCATCATACACTCGTACACAAACACAAAGAAAAGGATAAAATAACTCAGTTTGACAGAGACATCTTCAACACCAAAGTCGCATTACTGTATTTTAGAATCAAAAACTCAACTAAATGAACAGAAAAATGGTGGAATGAACATGACGATTTCATGCTTGAAAAAATTACCCATTATATCACATGACAGAACGACACAGATCAAGCTATAATCATAGTTATTGATCATAAATCAGGTGTTTGTGTTCATGTAAGTCATACCTGATCCTTCCTCCGTCACCATGCCGAGACCTTCCGCTTTATTCTGCCTCTCAAACGCGTTCAGATCCAGAACACTGGAGCACAAACATCCACTTCATAACTCATGAACTTTGCAACATGGACATTGTTATTGAACTGAATTGATCTGGTTAAAACACGTCTCTTATTTGAGGAAGTCTGCATCGTTGACTCTGTTACTGTGAAGCTGCTTGAGTCAGTCTGTCGGATGAAGCGCTACAGAAATAAAGCTGACTTGACTATAATCAGTCGTTATTATATCATTGTTATATTTCTGTCGTACCTGCATGACTGCATGAGTCCCGCCAGACTCTGGAAGAACCCAACGTCTCGCTTGTCTTTCAGGTAGTCCAGCATTTTCTGCACAACAAAAAGCAGATCGCACACGTCAAACCAGAGCTCAGGTTCAGGTTATACCAAGTTGCATAAATATGAATGTATTTTTCTGCCTCTGCCTGCACTTTTATATTGTATTTATGGTATATAATGTAAACTAAACTAAGCTGAAACAAACCATGGTAGCAGATACACTGCAAAATATGATGTTCATTTCCAGTATTTCTGGCTTGTTTTCCAGCACAAATATCTAAACATTCTTTAAGTCGCCCTGTAATCAATCATTTTATCATTTTTAAAACTCATATTTAATCACCAAAATTACATATTTAAATGTTTTTTCCTTGAAAAAATGTCTTCACGCCTTAAAATATCTTGAATGTAACTCGACACCCTCGCCTAATTTAGTATGCGCGGTTCTATGAATATGCAAATTAGTCCCGCTCACTCCCTCAGCTCAGAGATCCACTGGTTGACGATCACACGTTGATCTGATTGGTTACAAAGGTCGTTTGTGACGAGAAAATACTCAGCAATGCTGTCGACTTATGAATTTACACATGGTGTGTCTTAAAGCATATTAAAAACACATAAACAATATTAAAAGCTGGATTTTCACCACAGGGGGACTTTAAATCAAGATTCATTTACTGGAGAAGCAAAACGACTGAAGATAATAAATCTTGTTTTCTATCAAAATAAAGTGAATTTGTGCTTAAAACAGGAACAAATATCTGCCAATGGGGTCAGAGAAATAATCTTGTTTGCAAATGGTTTAAAAAACTGGCCAGCGTGTTGTTGTAGTTGTTTTCTGTGGGAGCGGCGTGTGTTTAGGAGCCGAGCGTCTATTTGATCATTACCTCGTCTATGGTCTTGTGCGTTTAATGTGTATTTTTTTTATTTCTCTATCTGTACTCTGTATTATTAGTGATTGTGAAGCACTTAAATGTGCTATACAAATAAATAAATGAAATGAAATATTTCACATTGAGCGCTTGACGTTTTTCCCCCGGACGTCGAGAGTTGAGAAACGTTAAAGTTTTGAGCTCATCACGGTCGCTTCCCACCCAGCCGTCCAATCACAGTGGAGGAGGGGCGGGACAAATCCCACACCGACCAATCGCCACAAAATGCTTTAAAACTCTTGACCTGCTGAACGGTGGAGTTTCCCCCGTTGAGTATGGCGATTCCCAGCTTGAGCGTGGAGGCCACCATCGGCCCCATCTCTCCTGCACACAAACACACCCCCATCAGCCCTGATCACAGCACACATGCGCCGGCCGAGAGCCGCTGAGGACGGCGTGTGTGTGTCTGACCTTTGCTGGCGCTGATGGTCTGCAGAACCATCTCTGCGGCGCCGCGGTCGTGGAGTCTGGCCTGCTGATACAGCAGCTTCTGCTTCTCCATCTCCTTCTCCTGCAGAGGAAACACACGCTCACTGGGTGTTCACTGGGTGTTCACTGGGTGTTCACTGTGTGTTCACTGTGTGTTCACTGGGTGTTCACTGGGTGTTCACTGGGTGTTCACTGGGTGTTCACTGGGTGTTCACTGGGTGTTCACTGTGTGTTCACTGGGTGTTCACTGGGTGTTCACTGGGTGTTCACTGGGTGTTCACTGGGTGTTCACTGTGTGTTCACTGTGTGTGTTCACTGGGTGTTCACTGGGTGTTCACTGGGTGTTCACTGGGTGTTCACTGGGTGTTCACTGTGTGTTCACTGGGTGTTCACTGGGTGTTCACTGTGTGTTCACTGTCTAATCATATGTAGTGATATAATATTTACCAATACAATGGTAACACTTCACAATAAGGTACATGAGTTAACATCAGTTAATGTATTCACTAACATGTTAGTAATGTTAGCTCTCCCGCAGACAGACAGAAGAGAGAGCCGTAACCTCTCACACCGACAGCTCACACATGTGTCAAAACTAATATTAAATTAATAACTTTTTTACAACAAAAATTAAACATCACTGAACTTACTTAAGCTGGACTGTGATGCGATTTTCTTCTAGAAACAAACTTTGTTGCTTTATCTTCCTGTTATTTTATTATTTTGAACTGTCATGAACAATTAACTAACATTGACGAAGATTAATGCTTTAAATAAATGTTCATGTTTGCCAATGCATTAGTAATGTCACTAGTGATGGGACAGTTTGTACCGACGCTTGTATGGAAATGACAGTGTTCAGTGCGACTGATGACGCTTGAAGCTTCGGACGTCATGCAGTATCGGAAGGTCGAGAAAAAAACGGATCTCTGTTAGTTTTTCACAGCATGTTCATCTATGTGCAAAACACTGCAGCTTAAACCAGCCTTGGGAGCTTTGCAGGTCTTGGGCTCAAAATGCCTCTAAAACCAGTGGAAACCAGTGGAAACCAGGCCGGTGAAGACCAGCAAAGCAGTTTGAGCTCAGATGAGAAGAATGAACGAATGAATGAACTGGAGACGCTCAAACATTCCTTCATGCTCTTCAAGCTGCAAAGAAACCAGACTCAAAGTATAGGAACGCATGAACAGGACCGGCCTTCAGAAAGTGTTGCACATTCGGACACATACCTCAAAACTCTTCACCTCCTCCTCATCCTCTTCCTCTTCATCATGGCAGCTCTGTGAGGGATCAAACGGCACGTTAATCTGAGCAGAAGCAGTTATGAGGCATGTTGTTCAGAGCAGATCTGGTCTTACCTTGGCCATGATGTCAGCGTACGCCATGTAGAGATGATCCTCCTCTAGTTTACTGCAACAGAGCGATGAGCATCCATGAGCAAATCACAGTGGCTTGGACTGTATATTAATATGAGAAAGGAAACCCACCATTTCTCGGTCAGTGCGGTTCTGCTGAAGAGTTGTATGAGCTGGTGTAACGGGTCGATGTGTTTGATCATCTCGTCCTCCTCTGACGGCTCCTCTCCGCCTGGTTTCTGAAACACCAAACCACCTCAGACACGCCAACACACAACACAACTACCAACAGCACAACCAGCCCATCTACTGCAGTTTAGGGGTCGCAGCTGATCGTGACCCGTACGGATCAGCTGACTCACGGTTCCGCTCGCATGCGATTCGCGGATTAACCGCTAAATTTAGCCGTCATAGAGTGAAAGTTTATAGTTTGGACGTCTTTTGTCTTGCCAATTTACACATTCAAACAATTTTAAACGTGGAAGAAGAGGCGAACATCGGGAGTCACACCGACTGATTCCTCTTTCGCGTTCTCTTGCCCTTGAACGAACACACACACACACACACACACAGTTCTGTCTAAACACCATCTCGGCAAGTGTTCTCTCGGTTCTGTCAGTGAACAGTTGAGAGAGAGACCGGATGTGTGTCAGTTTATTCGGTCTTAAAGTGACAGTAGCCTAATATTCCTGCTGTCGTCTGTGTCATTAAAGTTCATAAAACAACCAAATACAGCTTTAACAAAAGATTTACATTTACATTTATTCATTTAGCAGACGCTTTTATCCAAAGCGACTTACAAATGAGAACAATAGAAGCAGTTAAACTAACAGTAGGACAACAATACGTAAGTGCTATAACCCCTCTCAGTTTAATTTTAGTGCAGTTCTTTTTTTTTTTCTTTTTTATAGAATAGAAGAGAAGAGAAAGTGTTAATTCTACTGAATCAAGTGCTGCCGAAAAAGATATGTCTTCAGCAGTTTCTTGAAAGTGGCTACTGACTCAGAAGCTCTGGTTGAGTTGAAGATGAAACTATATTTAATTTCTACAGTGAACAAAGTGTTATTTTACATTTAGGCCTAATTATTAATTTCTGTACCTGAATTCCACTGTTAGAGTGTTCATCTCTGCTTGTCATTTGTGTATTTGTTCTTATTTTATTATTGACTGTTCACTTGTTTTAATAATGTGTGAACTTTATCAGTTAGGCTAGTAGTTTTTAATGTAGTATCGAAGAACTTCAAGTAATAAATGAAAAGCAAAGGCCCCCCCCCTGATCTGATCCTTTTTTGCTGATCCGAAAATGTATCCGATCCGTAGATGATGTAAACTGTGAGTTTTGTGATCCGTTGCGCCGCTAGCAGTTTACAAATGCGTGGAGACAGAAAACCACTGCAGACTTATGAGCGTCCCTCCAGTTAGAGAAATGAGAAATCAAAACTGGTCTTTCATGCATTTTTAACACTAAAGAATTCAAGGATTCATACTTTCGGTTCTAGTGATTCTGGCTGCTCATTGGTCCAACACAAAAGTGTGTGAAACGCCACATGAGCCAGGAAAGAAAACACTGAAAGCTCCTTCTGTGAGTATCGAAAGCGTGGGAAAACATGGACGGATGGTGTGTGTAATTGCTACATACGGCCAAATCCTCGATCAGCTTATCCTCGAAATAGTGTTCTTCCGTCTCGATCCAGGACTTCTCGTAGCCCTGGAGGAACAGGTTTACGGCTCGGTGCCTGAGGGTCAGAGAGTCAGATGTGAGTCAGGAATCTGAGGGATGGAGCAGAGGCGGAGCACAGAAGACGCTCACCTGGGCAGGTTGTAAAGAGGAGCCATCCGGAAACAGGCCACGACGGCTCTCTTCCTCTGCTTGGACAGAAGCTTGTGCCACACGGCCTTCTTACTGCGCTGAGGGTGTTCCACCTGCTCAAACAAACACATCACCGTCATCATACACACTACATGAGCTGATCTGAACGCCCACACTGTTGTCTTCTTTACAGCAGAATCTGAATGATGAGGTTTGCATCTTTGATTCTGTTATTTTCCGGTGTATTGCTGTCCTGTATAAAGTGCTGTAGAAATAACCCAATCTCACCTGTAAGCTTCAAACAGAAGAGCTCATTTACATATGACCCACCCCTGCATTTACATAGACAACACCTGTGTAATTGTATTGTTATATATTGTATTGACAACTCATATATTCTGCATAATTGGATGTTTTTAACCCTCTAGGCGCCACCGTCGAGTTGACTCGACAAGATGCAGCACTGAATAAAACGTCCGATTTTGTCAAATTGGGTGTCAAATTTCGTTCGACCTCCCCTCCACTAGATGGCAGACATGTCATACTTTATCGCCGACTCAAAAAAGTCATGCTTCTATACAAAATCTTCGAGCTAGAGCGCATTGAATCAGTGCGAACAAAAGCGGAGCTAGTGTGCGCGTGAGCCATTTTATCAGAGCCTCTCCGCAATCGGGGCGACCATATTGTGGTGGAGACTTTGTTTAATGCCACTGGGTATGTTAGACGAGGTCGAAGTATTCATAGGACAGTTAGGGGGCCACGTGGAGGCAGGGTGGGGAGTCGCAGTGACAATGACAGTAGTCCGAGCTGTGCACACTCGATCTGGCCACGCTGCTCGTATCATCTCACTCATGATCTGTGCCTTGAGTTCCCAAATTAGATGGGAAAATGTAATCCCTACATAAACGTTGGGTCATCCTTAATATTTCTCTAATTTACAGAAAGTCTCTATCTTTTATCACTTTTAAGATATAGCCTTTTGAAATTAAGATGTCAAAATCGAACGTTTTAGGAAAAAACCTCTGCCGCCTAAAGAGTTAAATAAACACTGACAAAAAACTAAACAAGTTTTAGTGCTTGATATAAGTGATATAAGTGATCACATGGAGTTAGACCTACAGTATATTGCATTTATATAAAGCGTTCACAGGCTAATTTGCTTCATGTATTTCGCCGGTGTTGAAATCAGGCTCATATAAATGTCAGAAACACGATTCCTGCTGCATGTCGATATCATGATCACTGGATCTGTGGTGAGTTTAAAGGTTGGACTCGAGATAGTGTTCCTTTACGTTTAAACTGATAATCGTTCGTTTTACTGGCGTTTTCTCAGTTTCTCCTGTTAAATCCAGTCGCTCATCAGCTCTCCTGCCACTCAGTGTTCCCGCGGGAAAGTGGCGTCACTGCGTATCCTCTATTCATTATTCAGAAACTGCCTTGATGAATGACACTGTGATCAGCCAATCATAAGAGAGCTCATTTGCATTTAAATGCATTTAAAGGCACAGAGGTTTCACCTGGTCGAGGTGGAAGAGCACGTGTGCGATGTTCAGCACTCGATCGACGGTCTTCTCGGGGTCGGACGAGTCCTCACTGCGGTTCGGCATGTCCTTATACAGCGCCATCTGCCAACGGATCGCAGGATCCTCCAGCTGCAGAAACACACACACATACACACACCGCTGATGAAGAGGAAGATGCAGAAACACACACACACACACACCACTGATGAAGAGGAAGATGCAGAAACACACACACACACCGCTGATGAAGAGGAGGAAGATGCAGAAACACACACACACCACTGATGAAGAGGAAGATGCAGAAACACACACACACACACCACTGATGAAGAGGATGAAGATGCAGAAACACACACACACACACACAGACATTGACGAAGGAGGAAGCTGCAGAAACACACACACACAGACACTGACGAAGAGGAGAAAGCTGCAGAAACACACACACACACTCCGCTGATGAAGAGGAGGACGATGCAGAAACACACACACACCACTGATGAAGAGGAAGATGCAGAAACACACACACACACACATACACACACACACAGACACTGATGAAAAGGAGGAAGATGCAGAAACACACACACACACACACAATGATGAAGAGGAACACACACACACACTGATGAAGAGGAGGAAGATGCAGAAACACCCACACACACACCGCTGATGAAGAAGAGAAAGATGCAGAAACACACACACACCACTGATGAAGAGGAGGAAGATGCAGAAACACACACACACACACACAGAGACACTGGCGAAGAGGAGGAAGCTGCAGAAACACACACACACACTGATGAAGAGGAAGATGCAGAAAACACTCACACACCGCTGCTGATGAAGAGGAGGAAGATGCAGAAACACACACACCACTGATGAAGAGGAGGAAGATGCAGAAACACACACACACACACACACACACATACACACACACAGACACTGATGAAAAGGAGGAAGATGCAGAAACACACACACACACACAATGATGAAGAGGAAGATGCAAAAGCACACACACACACACACACTGATGAAGAGGAGGAAGATGCAGAAACACACACACACTGATGAAGAGGAGGAAGATGCAGAAACACACACAAATGATGAAGAGGAAGATGCAAAAACACACACACACTGATGAAGAGGAGGAAGATGCAGAAACACACACACACTGATGAAGAGGAGGAAGATGCAGAAACACACACACACACAAACACACTGATGGGGTCAGAACAGAAGGAGAACGGATGGAGACCAGAAGGAGACCAGAAGGAGAACGGATGGAGAATGGATGGAGAACAGATGGAGAATGGATGGAGAACAGATGGAGAACAGATGGAGAATGGATGGAGAACGGATGGAGAACGGATGGAGAATGGATGGAGAACAGATGGAGAACAGATGGAGAATGGATGGAGAACGGATGGAGAACGGATGGAGAATGGATGGAGAACAGATGGAGAATGGATGGAGAACAGATGGAGAACAGATGGAGAATGGATGGAGAACGGATGGAGAACAGATGGAGAATGGATGGAGAACAGATGGAGAATGGATGGAGAACGGATGGAGAACGGATGGAGAACAGATGGAGAAAGGATGGAGAACGGATGGAGAACAGAAGGAGAACAGATGGAGAATGGATGGAGAACAGAAGGAGAACGGATGGAGAACAGATGGAGAATGGATGGAGAACGGATGGAGAACAGAAGGAGAATGGATGGAGAACAGATGGAGAACGGATGGAGAACGGATGGAGAACGGCAGGGCCGGCCCGAGGCATAAGCGAACTAAGCGGCTGCTTTGGGCCCCTTGGCCACCAGGGGGCCCCCCAATCGAGTCGAAAAATCGAAAAATATTTGTTTAGATAACTTAAACAAGTGACATAAATGAATGAATTTAATATGAATGAATCAATAATTAAAGACAATAAAAGAAAATTCTGATTTCATGATCAATATACCTCCCTACAACTGCTGCTGTGTCTGCCAGCGTTTAAGTCATGCGCATAATCTAGACACCTCGCGCGTGCATAGACAATTCGTGCGCAACTGCGCATAGTCGCGGACTCGCGGTAATGTTAAGCCACGTCACAAAACAGGACATATCCCTCTGGTGCCGAAAATACAACGAAGAAAATGACAGAGGAGGAGAAAAAAAGAGCAGTATGTTTGCATGATTACTTACG